>JAKSZT010054568.1:3816488-3933181 GCA_026826555.1 Tolypeutes matacus | reverse complement strand
AACACCACCACTCATCTGCCCCATCCCCCAACATGCAACCACACTCTATCCCTTTACCATAGATTATGTCCATATGGGAGATGGCTCAGAGCCTGCTCTTCTCTTACTCTCCTTTGTTAACCTATCTTTCAGACAATGGTTCTCAGAGACTGCTCACTTTCCTCAGTTCAGATCAGTGAGGTCATATACTGTACATCCTTCAGTGCCTGGCTTGCTTCACTCAACATAAGGTCTTCAAGATTCATCCACGTTATTCCATGTGTTAGCACTTTGTTCCTTCTTACCGCTGAGTAATATTCCATTGTATGTATGTGCCACATTTTGCTTATCCATTCGTCTGTTGATGGGCACCGGGGCTGATTCCAACTTTTGGCAATGGTGAACAATGCCGCTATAAACATTGGTGTGCATATATCTGTTTGTATTTTTGTTTTCAGTTCTTCTGGGTATATACCCAGTAGTGGAATTGCTGGATCATACGGAAGATCTATTGCAAGTTTTCTGAGGAACCGCCAAACTGTCCTCCACAGTGGCTGGACCATACCGCAGTCCCACCAGCAGTGGATGAGGGTTCCTATTCCTCCACATCCTCTCCAACATTTAGTGTCTCCTGTTTTTTTAATAGCTGCCATTCTGATGGGTGTAAGATGGTATCTCATTGTAGTTTTGATTTGCATTTCCCTGATAGCAAGTGATGTTGAGCATTTTTTCATGTGCTTTTTAGCCATTTGTATTTCTTCCTTGGAGAAATGTCTTTTCAGGTCACTTGCCCATTTTTTATATGGGTTGTTTGTCCTTTTATTTTCGAGGTGAAGGATTTCTTTATATATGCAGGATATTAGGCTCCTATCAGATATATGGTTGCCGAATATTTTTTCCCATTGGGTAGGTTGCCTTTTTATTTTCTTAATAACATCCTTAGAGGTGCAGTAGAGGTGCAGAAGTTTTTAATTTTGAGGAGATCCCATTTATCAATTTTTTCTCTTGCTGCTCGTGCTTTGGCTGTGAAGTTCATGAAGCCATTTCCTATTACAAGGTCCTGTATATGCTTCCCTACATCATCTTTCAAGGTTTTTATGGTTTTGGCTCTTATATTTAGATCTTTGATCCATCTTGAGTTGATTTTTGTATAAGGTGTGAGATGGTATTCTTCTCTCATTCTTTAGGAAATGGATATCCAGTTCTCCAAGCACCACTTGTTAAAGAGGCCACTCTCTCCCAGCTGAGTGGGTTTCGTGGCCTTGTCAAATATCAGATGACTGTATATGCGAGGATCTATATCAGAACTCTCAATCCGGTTCCATTGGTCAGTAGGTTTATCCTTGTGCCAATACCATGCAGTTTTGATCACTGTAGCTTTGTAATGTTTTAAAGTCAGGTAATGTGATAACTCCAACTTCATTTTTCTTTTTCAATATATCTTTGGCAATTCGGGGCTTCTTACCTCTCCAAATATATTTTGTGGTTAGTTTTTCCAGTTCCTTAAAAAATATAGTGTTGACTTTTATTGGGATTGCATTAAATCTGTAGATTAATTTGGGTAGGATAGACATCTTGATGATGTTTAATCTTCCCATCCATGAACAGGGAATATTTTTCCATTTATTTAAGTCTTCTTTGATTTCCTTTAACAGTGTTGTGTAGTTTTCTGTATATAAGTCCTTTACATCTTTAGTTAAATTTATTCCTAGGTATTTGATTCTTTTGTTTACTATTGTAAATGGTATTTTTTTCCTGATTTCCTCCTCAGTTTGCTGGTTATTGGTGTACAGAAATGCTACTGATTTTTGAGCATTGATCTTATAGCCTGCAACATTACTGAACTCCTTTATAAGTTCTAGAAGCCTTGTTGTCGATTTCTCAGGGCTTTCTATGTATAGGATCATGTCATCTGCAAATAATGAAATTTTTACTTCTTCTTTTCCAATCTGGATGCCTTTTATGTCCTTTTCTTGTCTCAGTGCTCGTGCAAGTACTTCTAAGACAATGTTAAATAGGAGTGGTGATAGTGGGCATCCTTGTCTTGTTCCCGATCTCAGAGGGAAGGCTTTTAGGATTTCACCATTGAAAATGATGTTAGCTTTGGGTTTTTCATATATACCCTTTATCATTTTCAGAAAGTTTCCATCTATTCCTATCTTTTGTAGTGTTTTTATGAGGAAAGAGTGCTGTATTTTGTCGAATGCTTTTTCTGCATCTATAGAGATGATCATGTGATTTTTTTCTTTCAGTTTGTTTATGTGGTGTATTACATTGATTGATTTTCTTATATTGAACCATCCTTGCATACCTGGGATGAAACCCACTTGGTCATGGTGTATAATCCTTTTGATATGTTGTTGAATGCGATTAGCAAGTATTTTGTTAAGGATTTTAGCATCTAGGTTCATTAGAGAAATTGGTCTGTAATTTTCCTTTATTGTGGTATCTTTATTTGGTTTTGGTATTAGGGTAATGTTGGCATCATAGAATGAGTTAGGTAGTATTCCTTCTACTTCTATTTTTTGGAAGAGCTTAAGTAGAATTGGTGTTAGCTCTTTCCAGAATGTTTGGTAGAATTCAGCTGTGAAGCCATCTGGTCCTGGACTCTTCTTACTTGGGAGGTTTTTAATGACTGAGTCTATCTCTTTACTTGTAATTGGGCTGTTGAGTTCATCTATTTCTTCTTTCATCAATGTTGGCAGTTTGTGGGTTTCTAGAAACTTGTCCATTTCCTCTAAATTGTCATTCTTGTTGGCATATAATTTTTCAAAGTATCCTCTTATGATACTCTTTATTTCTGTGGGGTCAGTAGTGATATCACCTTGCTCATTCCTTATTTTATGTATTTGCATTTGTTCTCTCTTTTTCTTTGTTAGTCTGGCTAAGGGTTTGTTAATTTTGTTGATATTCTCGAAGAACCAGCTTTTGGTTTTGTTTATTGTTTCCAGTGCTTTCTTATTCTCTATTTCATTTAGTTCTGCTCTAATCTTTGTTATTTCCTGTTTTCTACTTCCTTTAGGTTTAGTTTGTTGTTGTTTTTCCAATTCCTCCAAGTGTGTAGTTAGGTCTTCAATTTTAGCTCTTTCTTCTTTTTTAATATATGAATTTATGGCTATGAACTTCCCTCTCAGGACTGCTTTCGCTGCATCCCATAGGTTTTGATATGTTGTGTTGTTGTTTTCATTAGTTTCAAGGTAGTTACTGATTTCTTTTGAAATTTCCTCTTTGACCCACTGTTTGTCTAAGAGTGTGTTGTTTAACTTCCATATCCTTGTGCCTGACCTGTTTCTCTGGCCCTTATTGATTTCCAACTTCATTCCGTTGTGGTCAGAGAAATTACTTTGTATAATCTCAATCTTTCTGAATTCATTGAGTGTTGTTTTGTGGCCTAGCATGTGGTCTATTTTGGAGTATGTTCCATGTGCACTGGAGAAGAATGTAAATCCCGCTGTATTTGGGTGTAGTGTTCTGTATATGTCTATTAAGTCCAAATCTTCTAATGTATTGTTGAGTGCCTTCGTTTCTTTATTGATTCTCTGCCTAGATGTTCTGTCTAATGATGATAGTGGTGTGTTGAAGTCCCCTGCTATAATTTTAGAGGAATTTATTTCTCCTCTTAGTTTTTCCAGAGTTTGCCGCATGTATTTTGAGGCAACTCGACTAGGTGCGTAAATGTTGATGATTGTTCTCTCTTCTTGAGAGATTACTGCTTTTACTAATATGTAGTGTCCATCTTTGTCTCTTACAATAGTTTTGCATTTAAAGTCTATTTTGTCTGATATTAGAATAGCTACTCCTGCCCTTTTTTGGCTATTGTTAGCTTGTAAAATGGTTTTCCAGCCATTCACTTTCAGCCTCCTTGAATCCCTAGGCCGAAGGTGGGTTTCTTGTAGACAGCATATAGATGGATCATATTTTCTTATCCATTCTGCCAATCTGTGTCTTTTGATTGGTGAATTTAATCCATTAACATTCAGTGTTATTACTCGTAACGAATTTCTTACTTCAGTCATTTTTTCTTTGGGTTAATGTATGTCATATGTTGTTTTGTTTCTCTTTTTGAGTTTTCAGTTGTTTTTAAACTCTCCTCCAACTCTCTCTCCTTTGTTTTTTCCTTTCAATTTGTAGAGATTCCTTTAGTATTTCTTGAAGTGCTGGTTTCTTCTTGACATACTCTCTTAACTGCTGTTTATCTGTGAATATTTTGAACTCTCCATCATTTTTGAATGCCAATTTTGCTGGATAGAAAATTCATGGCTGGAAGTTTTTTTCTTTTAGTGTTTTGACTATGTCATACCACTGTCTTCTTGCCTCCATGGTTTCAGCTGAGAAATCAGCACTTAATCTTATTGTGCTTCCCTTGTATGTGATGGTTCTCTTTTCTCTTGCTGCATTGAGTATTTTCTCTTTGTCTTGAGCATTGGACATTTTGACTAGTATATGTCTTGGAGTTGGCCTGTTGGGATTTATACTATTTGGGGTGCGCTGTGCTTCCCGGATCTGCACATCCATCTCTCTCAATAGAGTTGGGAAGTTTTCAGCCAGCATCTTTTTCATTTCTTGGCTTGTGCCTTTGTTCGCCATCATATCCATTACCTTTTTAGGTGTGTTAGCTATTTCTTCAGTATGTTCTCCCAGTGTCTTCTTTATATCCTTAATCTCTTCCTTCAGTTCTTTAAGTTGGTCCATGATATTTGTTTCGATAGCTTTGATTAGTTGTTCGATGTTCTGCATTGCTTCCTGGTTTTTATTTTGTGCATTGGACTGGTCCATGTTTTCCAGCTTCTCAGAGTCATTTGTAATTTTTTGTTGCCCTCTGGTCATCATATTATCTTGATGGTTTTTTTCAGTTGATTAGCTTTTCTCTATGCTCTAGAATTTTATTTAGCTGTTGGTTCTGCGTGTGAGTTAAGTTTTCTCTTTGGCAGTTTTTCTTCTTATTTTATTTCCTTACTTCTTTCTATGTTCCCTTGAAGGCTAAAGGTTAGGGCCAGAGGAATCAAAAGATGTAAGGAAGGCAGAAGGATAATAGTAATATTGATAAAAGTTAGAAGAGGGGCAAAATGAGACTTAATGAGATGAATATTTAACTTGTGTAGGCAGTGTAGAGTACCAGGAAAAAATATGGAGTTCCTACAATGGACTGGGAAAACAAATGGAGGAATATATATATAGTGATTTAGAAGGTTAGAATTATGAGGAGGGAGAGAAATAGTAAATAAAGGTGAAAGGAAAAAGTTAATACTAATAAAAAAAAAAAGAAGAAGAAGAAAACAAAATAGATGGAATAGAAATTGACACCCTCAAGTTGTGGGCCTATGAAAAAATGTTGTCTCTAAGAGCCACAACAGAAAACAGAAGGCAGAAAGATGCAGGAAGGATAAGTGATAGTTTGTAATACAGAATCAATATATACAGCAAGTGGGAAATTACTGAAAAAGAAGCCCAGCAAAGAAGCAACAAGCTGGCAGCACCTAATTAAAAAAAAAAAAAAAAAATAGAAGAAAAAAGGAAGGGGGTAGGAAAGAGGAAAGAATAGCAAGAGACCAGAAAGAAACAGTGAGAAACCCAATATCCACACAGGGAAGCAGTCAAACAGAGCTAAGGGAGGTCAATGATTCCCCTAGGGTCCACGTGGATCCTTCCTGCCTACTTGTGTTTATCAATCAATCTCCCTACAGGGTTCTGTATGCAGGTCCTGAAACAGCTTTTAGCTATTAAACTAAATTAAAATGAATTTAGTTTTCATTTGTTGAGGTGAACTTCTCTTTTTTTTTTTTAATTTTTATTTTTTTAGCCAAATGCAGGACCCAAAATAATTCCTCCTCTAGACCAACCCCCTTACGGAAGGGACCCTAGCTGGGCCCGTGGAAATTAATCAAGCACGTCCCACTTTCCGGACTCCCCAGGTTAGCTGTAGCTCTGTTGTTAGTCAGTGAGGAGTGCTAAAGATGGCCGATTCCGCCCCTTCTGGAGCCGAGCTCGAGCATCACCGGGCTGCTAAGTAAATCAGTTTGAGTGCAGATTCGCGTCTGCTCTCAGCCTGATGCTGCTTCAGTTCGGCTTATCTGCTCCCCAAATCTATGGGGCAGTGCAGGCAGCCAGATCGATGTCTAAAAATAAAAAAATACCCTTCCCTATCCTCCAACAGAACCCTCCCTCTTTTGGGAAGTGTCCCTTCTTCCTGGCTCCGCAGCGGCCCGGGTCTTATCCCTGGGTGGCTAGGGAAATCAGCTCCGTTCCCCAACCAGAATCCCCCCTCCAGTTCACCAGGTGCTGATTAGCTCGTTTGTTCTGTTCATACAAGTTTCAAGGGGCGCCAGGCAGTCAGATCCCCAGAAAATAAAACTTTTTCGCCCTGCTCGCGGCTCCAAATGGCCATTTTATTTTAGTTTATTTTTCCTCCCTAACCGCAGGGCTCAGCCGTCTGTGCCAACCACCACAGGGAGCACTAAAACTCACGAATCTCTACCGTTCCGTCCACGCCGTTGATCCGTGCAGATAGATGTCCCAAGCTTCTCACTCCACGCGTGCACAGCACAGACCCCTGGGCAGGACCCCATCCACAATCTGCCTTGCTCTGGGAGCTTGCACTACACTAACGCCATCTTCAATCCCTTCCGTCTTGTCCATGGGATATAAGCCCCCACTCACTTGGAGGTAGAGTGGACATCACCATCGCAGACTCTTCAGGCTTGGGGGAAGAGCTATAGACTCGAGTGGACTTAATGTTATTCTGTTGTAGACATATTGTGATTCAAGCAATGGAAGAAATGACAATATTGAGGTGGAGCCAGTGGCCACTGGATGCTTTCGGGGCAGGGAGAGGGAAAAGCAGTTGTATTACAGTGGCTTTTTCAGGACTTGGGAATTATCCTGTGTGACATTACAATGACAGATATAGGCCATTTTACATCAGCATATACCATGCAGAACTGTGTGGGAGAGAGTGTGGTCTACAATGTGAACTATGGTCCATGCTTAGTGGCAAAGCCCCAGGATGTGTATATCCATTGCTGGTGATGTGCCACATTAATGAAGGATGTTTATGTGAGATGTTGTGGGAGGTATGGGAGGTGGGGGACATGAGAATCCCTGTAATTTTTGTGTAACATTTATGTAATCTAAGCATCTTTTAAAATTTAAAAAAAAAAAGAGGGAAAAAAAAAGTAATGGTTGAATGTGGGTGAAAGAGTCTTAAACCAAATAAAACACAAAAATGATAAAGACATGTAAAGACAGATGAAAATTGCAAGCTTCTAGGAAGATTTATCATGAGGAAAAAAGATTCCTCGAGGAATGAATATAAGGAATGACTAAGAGAGACAGTCACAGTTAATACAATGATTAAAAAGTTAATGGATAAACATAATGGTTGTTGAATCATTTTACTAATTAATTTTACTAATAAATTTGAAAACTGTGATGAAATATATATATGTCTAAGAAAAAATGAGAAATAACAAATTGAACATTTCTGCAATCATTTAAAAATGATTGGTGTTTAAAATTCTTGCCATAAAGAAAGTATCAGGCAGATTGTTATATGACACATTCTATCAAACATTGAAAGGACAAGTAAATCAAATGTTACAAAATGAATACTGGAAGAGAAATAGTGGAAATATACTACATCTCATTTTATGACATTTGCATAATCCTGATTTCAGAACCTGACCAATTCAAATATTAAATCTAAATAATTTTAATAAATCTAAAATTCTAATCTATCATTTCTGGATAAATTCAAGTTGATATATTACTTTCTTTTACTAATTCTTTGTTCATGATTTCTTTTATTCATTGTCAATATTTTATTTAGGCTGTTTGCATCTATATTCATGAGTGAAATAGGCTAATAAATTTCTAGACCTGTTCAGAAACCATGAGCCAATAAATTTCCTTGTTTAAACCAGCCCATTATATGGTATTTGTCATAGCAGCATGGAAACTAAGACAATAATCAAGGCTACAAATTTCCATCCAAATATCATCCTATCTTCATTACACAACCTTGATATCTGTCATATGCATTATATTTTAGTTCTAAGCATACTCCAACATCTTTTATGGTTTATTCTTTAAACATATGTTATGAAGGGATGACGTTTTTTATTTACAAACAATAAGAATATTTCTAATAATGTTTTATTACTGAGTTCTAACTTACATTCATTAGTATCAGAGAATATGGTCTGTATATAAGCAATTTTTATGTGTCTTAAAATTTTCTAAATTGTCTAAAACATGACACTTTTCATAAATGTTCTCTGAGTGTTTGATAATATATAATAATTACTTCCTGAGTGCAATATTCCATGTATGTAAATGGGATCAATGTAAATTTTTTGTTCAAACTCCCTATAAAATTACTCATTTATTTGGTGTATTTAATGCATCAATTACTGAAAGAAGTATGTCTAAACCTCTCAGTTTGATAGTTTACATAATATTAGATAGTTATTGTGTCATGCAAATAGATTTTTATGTATTCTTGGTGAACTGAATATTTTATTAGTGTGCAGTGATTCTCTTTACATATATTAATAGTCTTGCTTTAATATATTTGAGATTTGTATATAATAAATATTATATAGTTATATTTAATTTTTGTTAAACTACTCTAACAACCTTTGTGTTTTACCTAGAGAATTTACTTAGTTTACATTATTGTAATTTCTAGTATATATGAGTTCACTTCTAACATAATTTCAACACATTATTTTTATCCAGTATTTCTGTTTATTTCCCATCTTGTTTTTGTCTGCTTTTGGATCAGTTGCATTTCTCATTGCACTTTTCTCCTTTACCAGTTGTGAATTACATAATACATTTATTGTATTTCAGTGGTCACCAAAGGATTTTATCACATATACTTACTAAAATAAAAATTTAGAATTCTCCCAATAAAGATGGCAGCATAAGATGTTGCAGGTTTCTGTTCCCCCACAGAATCTTTGAACAACTAGCAAAAACTGGCAGAGCAATGTTTCTCAGAAACTTGGGGTAGGAGAACCTAGCAGCACCCTCACTGGCCTCTTCCCCACCTCCCTCCCAGTTCATCATGGAACCAGCGTGTGCTCTCACTGAGGGTACCTGACCCTGTTCCAGAGGAAGCAGAGAAATTTCTATGTACTCTGGGGTGCCTATATGCTGGTGCCAGTCAACAGGGTGGCAGGGTGAAAGGATAAATCAGGATGCTTGCTGGTGGCTTGCCTTCCCGAAATTTGCCCTGAGTCAGAAGCACCTTATTGAAGCTTAAGCAATGTGAGAAGCAATCAAATCAAAGTAGCCCAGGAAAGGATTACTGGCTTCGAAACATGCAGAAGTACGCCCAGAAGGTGGGGAGTTTGAATTCATGTAATAAGGGAATCCACAAGTCCTGGAGCACAGACCAAGGATAAGAGTCGGGCTCAAATAAACAGAGAAGACCCAACACTTCTTTTCCTCAAGCTGATCTTGGTATGAGGGTTAAACTGTAAAGGAGAACACCAGTACAAACAATATACAAAGACAGTGAAAAAAATGTGCTTTGGATTGGGCTGTTTCCTAGCACTCAAGGAAAAGTTTATCATACCACCAGCTGGATACAAACTTAAGTAACAGACAGCCAATGGACTAACTCCCATAGGTAACACATTAAAATCTTAAAATGAACAGTGTGCAACAAAACATTAAAGCCAAAGAATGAAACAGGAAGTTAGGGCCCAGAAAAGGACAGCCCAAGTATCCATCAACATGTGAATGGATAAACAAAATGTGGTACATACATAGAATAGAATATTTCTCAGCTGTAAAAAGGAATGAATTTCTGATATGTGTGACAATATGGATGAATCTTGAAGACATCATGTTGAGTGAAATAAGACAGACACAAAATAGCAAATATTACACGATCTCAATTATGTGAAATAATTAGAATGTGCAAGTTCACAGAATCAGAAAATAGAATACAAGTTATCAGGGTCTGGTGTGATGGTAGGGAATGTGGAACAAATACTTAGTTGGTACCAAGCTTCTGTTTACGTTGATGGAAATTTTTTGATAATGAATATTGGTGATGGTACCACAAAAGTGTGAATGTAATTAGCATCAGTGAATAGTATATCTGAAAGTGGTTAAAATTGGGCATTTTATGTTGTAAATATGTTACTAGAATAAAAAAATTTAAAACAACACAAACATTGAACCCTAAGCTAAACGGTGGACTATTAAGTTAGTAGTATGATTATAATAATATTGTTTATTACTTATAATAAAGGTACACACTAACACAAAATGGTAATAATAGGGAAAACTATGTGCATCGGGAGTTATGTGAGAACTATGTACTTTCTACATTATTTTTCTGTAAACCTAAAATTGGTTCAATGAAAATATATATAATGAGAAACACCCACTTTTATTCTCCTCCCAAGCCATAAAAAATTATTTATATGCCATAACACTGTCCATTTCCCAACTTCTACATCATTTTTTAGTTATTTATATTTTATCTTTTTCTGAACTTCAAGATAGTATTATTTTCTTTCATGCAGTAATCGTTTTAACTTTAACTACTTTCACCACTTTCTTTGCTTATCATTCTGCCAGTACCATAAAACTTTCATTTTATCTTCTCCCTAAAAAACATCATCAGAATTTTCTTTTGTGAATGTTAGATGTATGTTATTGTTGTTGTATGTGTGTGTGTTTGTTTACAAATGTTTTCTGTTCTATGTTCTTGAGGGATAAAAAATGTCTTTAATTTCCCCTTAATCAGAAAAAAAAATGCTTGGGGCATATAAAATTCAAGTTCAATGGTTACTTAAAAATAATTTTGACTAATAAAATTCAGGATTAACTGTTATTTTATTCTTGGCTCACTGATAATATTATTCTACTGTCCTCTGTTGTCTGCTCTTAGACTTAATTGCCACTTATGCAGGTGGTGATCATTTTACTTTAGCTCTAGGTTATTTCTTTTCTGAGAATTTCTTCAGTTATATTATTTTATATATAGCCATGGAGATCATTTTATTTAACTTCCTTAAGTTTTGTTGTGCTTAATGGATCTGAAAATTTCTGATTAATGGAAAATGTTTCAGTCATTACATCTCCTCTCTTTTGAAATGCCAGTGCTACAAAAGTTAGACTGCCATAATTTAACTTTGATTTCTCTAAATTTACCCTTCACTTTTTTATGTCTTTGTTTCTGTGTGCTGCATTCTGGTAAAATTTTAAAGACCTATATTTCAGGCCATAATTCTCTTTTCTGTTCTTTCCAAATATTTTGTATTTTATTTCCATGTTTTATTATGTTTATTTCAAAGGTTTATTTGATTCTTTTTCACTTATTTATTTTTCATATCTCCCTCTGTATTAGTCAGCCAAATGAATGCTGATGCAAAAATACCAGAAATCTGTTGACTTTTATAAAGGGTATTTATTTGGGGTAGAAGCTTACAGTTACCAGGCCATAAAGCATAAGTTACTTCCATCACTAAGGTCTGTTGCTACATGTTGGAGCAAGATGGCTGCCAATGTCTGCCAACGATTCAGCCTTCCTGGGTTCCTCTCTTCCCAGGGCTCAATTTTCTCTGGGCTCATGCTTGCTTCTCTCTACAAGGGCAGCTGTAGACTATTAGGCAAATGGCTTGTCTCTCTTCCCGGGGCCTCTGCCATATCTGTGGAGCTATCTCTATTCCTCTGTGTTCTTCTCCTGTGGGTTTACTTCCCAGGTTCCAGTTCAAAACTCTGCATCAAATCTCCAACTCACTCCTCTGCTCTGCCATGTACTTTTATCTGTGAGTCCCTGCCCACCAAGGGGGCAGAGACTCAACATCCTACTGACATGGCCCAATCAAAGCCCTAATCATAATTTAATCATGCCCAGATACAGACAAGTTTACAAACATAATCCAATAGCCATTTTTGGAATTCAGAAATAATGCAAAACTGCTACATCCTCCTACATCATATTTTCTCTCTCTCTTTTAATTTATTAAAATACATATAAACCTTGTTTTATATTCAATGTCTGACCTTCAATGATCAGAAAAGTTGTGAGGTTTTTTGTTGTTTATATTTTCTTCTGGCTCTCATTCATGATGCCTTTCTTCCTTGTTTGTTTTGTTAATTTTGATGAGGAATTCAAATACCTTACAGTTGTAGCTGTAAGAATTACTTGGGGTATGGTTTGATACCCCCAAGGAATGGTATGAGTGCTTTTCTCCACAGAGTATTGGTTTTGTTCTGTCAGGCATCTCTGGACACTTCTGCTCAGGATTCCTTTAAAGTAAACTCTCTCTTTTGTTAAGGTTTAAGTCTGCCTCAGTAGTAGAAATTCAGATTACAAATCTGCATATGGACTGCATTTAGTCATTGTCCCCAGAATATTTTCTTACCTCTACCCAGTACCAAGACTGGTGATGGAACATTATCCTTGATTTCCCCAAGAGTAATTTATTTTATTTAATTGACACTGAGGGTGTAAGCATTTGATGCTCTAATTTTATGTAAATGGTCTCATTATAGCCTCTGCAAATTGGGCACTCCAAAGGTTTCATCTTCTGTAGCCATATCCTCTTGGGGTCCATAGTTCAAAGTCTCAGGACCCAAGGAATTTCTTCAGGGCAAAGAAGTTGGCTTCATTTCTCACCTTACCTTCCTGAGATTCCACTCATTCATTCTCTTGCTTTCTCTTCCTCTTACATTCTCTATTTCTCTCCCTCCCTTTCTCTCTCAGCTCATGAAGAATCCTTACTTTTGTGCCAGCTCAGAGACTCATCTACAAGCTTTTAAAATATAGTCAGCATTTTTATTTGTGCTCTGTATATGAGTCAATGAAGCTAACTACTCTTCCAGTTTCAGGACTTAAACATTATTAGGCTTTTGTTCCCTTCACATTATGAATTACTTATATCGTTGAAAAATAAGTGCTAAGTTGGAAGTGACCTGAGAATTCATCTATTTCACAAATTTTATTTCTCTTCTTGTAAATAGTCTTCTTTAATTATTTTAGTGGTCAACTATAAAATTGTGTTTAGTTTTCTTAAGTGTGCTTTAAATAGATTTGTCTATATTTGTTAATTATCTCCTTTAGATAGGTTCTATAGACCCCCACCTTAAAATATGAAATGAAGGTAATTTCACCCTTCCCAAGTCTTTATCATATTCTACAATCAGACTGATAATTTTTAAATGATCAATTTTTCTGGTTTTATCATAACTTTAGTAACTTGCTTTTATCTCTATCTATGGATAGACAGTATTTACTAATCCACTGCAATGAGAGAGGAGAAAATCAATATGCTTAACTTTTTAACTTCCAAAATGCCTCTCTTCTAAATCATTAACAATTATATTTTTTCTGTACTACCATAAGTTAAAACATTTAAATTCTGATCTGTAACAATAATTCCCTCAGTTGGTTTGTATTATTTCTCTAATTAAATATATATGATGTTCATTAGCAGTCACTGTACTTTTATTAATTCCTCTGAAAATATTTATTTGTATAATACTCAGACAAGTTTTGCTGAATATAAGATGCATTGGTTGCAATATTTTATCTTCCTAATGGCTAGATATCATTTTTTTCTTTGACAAATGTTTTAGGAAAATCATAGTCTGATTTTCAAAGTTTTATTTACTATAGGTATGTCCAAATATTTTTTCTTTGTATTTGAAGTTCAGTGTGATTATTATGCAGTTTATCCATGTTGACATTATTTATTTGTTTAATAAAATTTTTTTTGTAATTTCTGGAACTCAATGTACTCTTTCAGTCTGCACAATGAAAAGTTTTTGTATTCTAACAGATATGTGTGTACATGTGAACATATATACATGCAAACATACACACTTATGTACTCATGTATATTTGACTTTTTTTTTTTACTGTCTTGTATTTGTTCTGCACTCCTCTTCAGGAACAAAATTTATGTAAATTTGTTTTTTTCTTTTTTGTGCACCTCAAAAATCTATAAACTTAAAATCTGACTCTTTTTACTCTTTTTCCTTTTCCATTTGTTCAGGTTTTTCCAAGCTTGCAAGCTTATACATTATTTCTCTGACAGATTTTCCAAGCATGCCTATTCTTCTTTCTGTGTCTTACAATATGACCTTCATTGGTTTGGTAATAGTATTTTTCTCTTTTACTTCTTTTCTGTGAACCCCCAGTTCAGGCTTTATGTCCCATTGTCTCACCATTTCTTCTGAGAGATCCTTTACCTCTGCTTGATCTCTTGTTTTATAAAGACACTTTTTTCTTTAATTATTATTTTATGGAGAATCCTTCTTATACTCAATGCTTTTGGTTACATTTCTGAAATGTGATCTTTATCCACCTTTTCATATTCCCAATCTACTTTTTCCTTGTAGTAACTTAATTTTTCCCATACTGGTGTGTTATTATATAGAAATAGATATAATACTATATACACATATAATTATGCATATATATGCAAGTATATATTTATACATCCATATATACATATGTAGAGTTTTATAATGAGACATTTGAAATTGACCTGATATTTGTTAAATGATTAAGAGATCAGCTACAGACTGTCTAGATGTGAGCAGTGCCTTAGTTCAAGTTCTCTAGAAGCAGATCCTGAGACAGAATTTCTATGTAAGTGCTTATTATGCAAAGATTCCCAGGAAAAACTTGAAAGTGCATGGGTTAAGCAGGATGGAATAGAGGAAGAAGTAATAAAAATTTGTAAAAAGGGGTGTATAACTAAAGATAAAGTACAGCAGAATGTAAATTAAAAGTATTCTACAAGGGATCCCTGGAATGGATTTTTTTTTTTTCGTAATGCTTGTTTCCACTCTCATCATTGGTTACTAATAATAGGGCATACTGCAGTCCTCAGATACGTTTTTCTCTCCACAATTGTCTGCAGCCAAAACAATTCCAATAGCCCAAAATCAGTTGCCTAAAGGAGATTCCAAGATGCATATTTGGTGGCAAAGGTAAACCAAAGCCCTGAGGGCAGCCACAGAAAACATCAAAGAATCTTGGAGAAGAGCCACAGACTACTCTCTGCAAGCTTCTCCATGTAGGTCCTCTGTCTGGGTATATTGCTTCAGTTGTAGCCACATCCAAACCACTGGAAAGGGGAAACAGAGGAAGAGCAAGAGTGTCCTTTAAAAAGTGGCATAATGTTGTATTAATGCTCTCTGCACCAATTTCATTGACAAAAAACCTAGTTATGTCTCCCAAACAAACTTTAAAGGAGGTTAGGAAATCTAGCCTAAGAAACTAAAATTCTAGACTTTCTTGTTTCAGTTCCTAAGGATGTCCTCTTAGCCCTTCTCTCCCTTTAAAGCTGTGAGTCTCATGGCAATACCAGGTCCTGTGTGTTTGGCATCATTTGAGGCACTCACTAGCACCATGTGATGGAAAAAAGGGGGAAATTCAAGACCAAATATGAAAAAGGATCCTGTGAAGTCAAACCATCTGGAGTAAAGCTACAACTTGGACAATTTGTGATTGAGGTTCAAAATAAATCCGTGAATTTTTGTCAACCACTCAAGTTTTCCAGAAGTCAAATACTTTGGAAGTATATTTCTCTGCTTGAAACAAAAATAAATTGGCTAGAGGCAGCAAGATGGCAGAGTAAGACGTCCCGGGGAAATGGCAGAATCTGTCAGATTCAACTTTCCCAAACTCTGGATAAAAATAAAGGTCATACAACAACTGAACAAATGCTGAATCAGAAGGAAAAAAGTCTAAAAAATGTAAGATCAACGATCATTGCCCGCAGATCACTAGTACAGATCTAACAATAATGAAAAAGATTGAAACATTGCAAGAATTACCAGAATGCGACAGAGACACTAAGTGAGCACATGCTGTTAGAAAATGGTGCTGCTAGACTTGATCAACACAGAATTGCAACAAACCTTCAATTTGTTTTTTAAAAAAAAAAAAAAAAGCAATTTCTAAGGGTGCCTGTATAGCCTTCTTGGTCTGGTTTATTTCTCTTACAAAAATACATTTGAGATCCATTCATATTATTTCATATATAAATAGTTCATTCCTTTTTTATTTCTGGGTAGTATTAAATTGTATGGATGTACCAAGTATGTTTACCCATTCACCAGCTGAAAGATATTTAGGCAGAGACATTCCTAATATAATCATTCATATTCAGGTTTTTATGTGAACATAAGTTCCTGGGTAAATATGGGTAAATATGTAGGAGTGG
The DNA here is from genome assembly GCA_026826555.1 of Tolypeutes matacus. Lineage (NCBI taxonomy): Eukaryota > Metazoa > Chordata > Mammalia > Cingulata > Chlamyphoridae > Tolypeutes > Tolypeutes matacus. The sequence goes on along the minus strand of JAKSZT010054568.1, from coordinate 3,917,000 downwards.
TATTGGTAGTTGACTTGGTAAGCACAGATCAACTATACTCCAAAGTGTATGTACCAGTTTAATTCCCAGAAGAATGAATGAGAATTTCTCTGGCTTCACAGTACTTGGTATTTTGAGGTTTTGTTTTCTTTTCATTTATTTGTTTCTTCTAAAATTTTAGCCTAACTGATAGGTGTGTAAAGTTATCTCATTCTGGTTTAATTTGCACCTTCCTAAAGCCTAATGCAGTTGAGTTTCCTTTCTTTTGGTTATTTGTTATCTATTCATCTTCTCTGGTGTGTTGTCTGTTCAAATCTTTGTTCTACTTTTTAATTAGTTTGTTTTCTTATTGTTGAGAATTGAGCACACTATAAATATCCTGAACACAAGTCCTTTGTCAGATTGTGCTTTTAGGTGATTGGCAAATATTTTCTCCAATTCTATGGCTTGTCTTCTGCCCCTTAACTGTATCTTTCACAGAGCAAAATGTTTTGATTTATCAAATTTTCTTTGGTGAATTATGCTTTTGGAGCCATATCTAACAACTATTTGTCTAAACTATGATGAAACAGATTTTTTCCTGTCTTCTTTTGGAAGTTATATAGTTCCAGGAGTTCCATTTTCAATGAATAGTCCAGATGGTGAGCAGTATGGTGAGAGGCATCCTTCCCTTCCTTTCCTTTCCCTTCCCTTCCTTTCTGTTCCTTTCCTTTCCCTTCCCTTCCCTTCCCTTCCTTCCCATTCTTTTACTTTCTCATTTTTCTCTGTTGAAGAGAGCCTTCAGGATGCAGCATGAGAAAAGGAACCCAAGTTGATGGTGAGCGCCTCCCTGGGTTGAGGAGACAGAGATAAAACCCCGTGAAGGACAGGAGGGTAGAGTTTGCAGGACAGGGTGAACATGGAAGAAGGAGAGACATACAGACAGTCAAAAAGACAGGTGGGGTGAGTGAGAGTACTCTGGAAAACTGTAGAGGGTCCCTGCCAAATATTGAACAGAGTATTCATCAGTCCATGCATGTGAAGAAACTACCTGAGCCTGTGGGAAAAAGACACAACACCCAGAATGAATAGATGGAACTACCCTCAATCCCCAGAGCTCATACGGGACCAGGCATAGCTTGCCTTCTCACTTAGTGGAAAAACTGCACAATTCTCTGGGCATCAGGTAGGCTGCTCAGAGCCATATTCCTCCATGGAGGACTAACGTTAGCATTACTCTAAAGGCTGCTCTGAGCATATCACCACAAGACTTAAATAAGGCTCAGATAACTCAAAATGTGCCCAAGTAACTGATAGGCATTCCAGAGCATAGCTCAAGAAGACATATTAGTACAAAAATATCCAGCAACCAATAAAGATAAAAATTCTTAATGTCTGACATCCAATCAAAAATTAGTGGGCATACAAAAAAGCAGGCAAATACAAGGAATCATTGAAAATAGACTCAGGTTGATACAGAAGATGGAATTATTAGACAAAGGCACAAAAACAGAATTACTTATGTTCACGGAGGTAGAGGAACTTTTGAACATGTTAAATAGAGATATGAAATATAGTTTTTAAAAGACTGAAATCAAACTTCTAGAGTTGAAAACTACAATGTGTGATGAAAAATTACACTGTATGGGATTAACAGCAGAGTATACACTGTAAAATAAAATAATTCATTAATCTGAAGACATTGCAATAAAAACTATCCAAAATGAAACTCAGAGAGAGAAGTATGCTGCACAAAAAAATGAACAGAGCATTAGCGAGAGGTGGAACAATGTCAGGAAGCCCACTCTCTATATAATTGGAGTCCACAAAGTGTTGAGCCCTAAAAATGTTTTAAAAAATAACAGCCAAAAACGTATGAAGTTTGATGAAACTTATAAAGCTAAGATCTCAGAAGTTCAGCGATTGTCAGGATTCCTCACACTCTCTGGCTCACGGGACCTACGCCTGGCTGTCTGGGCAGAAGGATATCCTTCCTTTTAACATTGGTACCTGGAAATGCCCTGCCATGAAACAGCTTGTCACGTTTGTTGAAAACTGGGATATTAAGGAAAACTCATCTATGAGTTTTATGGGCCCGTTTTCAAATATGAGCTCCCCTTCCAATCTGCCTCCTCTTGTAAACTTTTCCAAGTCTTTACAAAGAGTAGCCTTTTGTATTCTATGCAGAGTTTTTCATTTCAATCACGAGAGACAGTCTGCAGTGGACTTACTCCACTTGGCCGCTGGAAAGCAGAAGGGCTTTTACTATCGTTCAGAGGACCACAGAACTCAGTCATGTGTCTTGTTGGAAACTACTGAATATTCTTCCTGTTGAATAGTTATTAAAATGATCTACACCATCTGCTTACCACCTATTAAAAGAAACTATCACCCTGTATGATAGCCTTCGACAATTTGTTTCACTTTATCCTCTTTTGTTTTGCTCTAGGAATAGAGGGCAGATTTCCCATTCTAGATTTTCTTACTTCCACCAGAAAAAAATTTATTGTTCTTAAAATAAAATGGAATAAATAAAATGAAAAAAGCTACCTAATAATGGCCTACCTTAATGAGATACACAAAGAAAAATTATAGCTAATCTATTTAACTTATTGGTCTTTAATTGAAATCCTATTACATGATTCTAATTTATTAATACAGTGAGTTTCAATCTGACTAATCACCCTTCAATGTAAGCATTTGGCAACCTGTACTAAAGTGTGTAAATCTTGTTATTCAAAGATCATTTTGTATATGAATTAATATGCTTAGTTTTCACTTAAAATAGCCAAGTAGAACTCACTAGAAAGAATAAAAAAGCAGTTTAATTTTCTCACAGGGAATGCAGAATTCTTCTTCAGGTCTCCATGCTTGAGAGAGAAATTCCCAATTTCTGGCAAGAGTGGGGTTGCTAATTCCTCACTGATTTGTTGGCACAAGGAGCTGAGTTCCCATACCTCATGCATTCTGGCTGGATTTTGCATGTGGCCCGGGTTGACATGCTTAGATGCGTGGACCTATGCAGGCAGGTTTTCTGTGTGTGATTCCAGGGCAGAGTCTATTTCAGGTTTTATAATCTCTTACCTAGATTACTGCAAAGCCTCGTATTTATATACTTGACCTCTGGGAACTTCTTTCTTTAAATCTTAACAAAATTGGTATGGAGTGATTATATAGAGAACTACAGATATGTACGTGAGTGTAATATACATATGTGTACATGTGCATTTAACATACATACATATATATGTGCATGTAATATGCATACATATTTATATATACAATCTCTTGCATAAAACATGCCATTTATTTTCTGGTTTTCGCAGGATTGAGTCCAGTGTCCTGAGCATGACATTCCTTGCCTAATTCTCCAGTGTCATCTCCAAAGATTATTCATTTTCCCCAACACACAGCAGTGTTTATCAGATACCTTGGTGCAAAGGGTTCATCTGGAATGCTTTTGGAAACTGCAGGCCTCGAAGTGGGATGAAGTCAGGAGGAGGTATTTGTAAGAAGTTTTCCAGGAAGTTCTAAAATATGTAGTCCAAGGCACCATACTTCAAGAACAGTTGCCTGATGTCTTCTCCTTGTGTTTCTCATCTATGGCTACACACCAGAATTAACTGGAGAACTTAAAAATGATCCATTGCCTGGGTCCAACCTCTAGACAGTCTGATTTAAATGGACTGGAATGGGGACCAAAAAATCTGTTTTTGTTGTTGGTGGTGTTTTAAAAATGTGCTCTTGATGTTCAGCCAGGTCTCAGCACCTCTAGAATAGCCCAAGCTCCTGAAATGCTCCTCTGCCCCCTTGCTGATGTGAGCTTTCTTCCTGTCCTCCTGGTCCTACCACTTTCTCAGAAGCAAGACCCCGCTGATGCCTTGCTTGGGGTAGAGCGTTACTGTTTTTGGAGTTGTAGCCTCCAGAATTGTGAGAGAATACATTTCTACTGTTTTATGCCACCTAGGGTGTTATAATTTGTCACATCAGCCACAGGAATATAATACACTATTTACCGTTACATGCTTATTTTGTCCTCCAACCCCATACATATATTCCAGAAGAAGCCTTGACTGTTTTGTTCACTACTGTATCTTCAGTGCCTGAAATGGTGCCTGATACATAACCGAAGTCCAATAAATATTCTTGAAAAAAAGGAATGAATGTCTGCATCAAAGATAGTAAATGTTGTAGGAGCTCAGAAGCTAAAAACCAATGGCTGGGTATTGAGAGAGGGCGTCACAAGAATGGGGGTGAAGGAAGTGCTCTTGGAGGTTTTGGACCCCAGAATACTTGTGGGTATGGAATTGTCTACTTTATTCTCCCAGGTTAGGCTGAGATTTATTTCTAGAAACTGCTTTTATGTACTAAAAAGAGGGTGATGGTCAATATGAATAATTCTTCCTGGATTTATCTCAATTCACAGGCAAATTTTTTGGCCATGATTGTGTTTAGAAAAAGCATAAATGGAAAAATGTCCATTGCTGCTGTGCAATCATCCTTTGTGAAGATGAGAATATAAGAGGTGACATAGCAAAACCCTTGGGTCTGGGAGACCTGAGTTTAAATCCTGGATCTGCCACTTCAAATAAGAGCAAGCCTTTATTCAACACTTACCATGTGCTGAGAATTGTACTATATGATTGTACGCTGGCTCCTTGCCAAGTATATAAAGTTGGACAGGTCATTTAACCTTTTACCCTCATAAGAACTCTTAAAAGTGACTATTTTAGGGGGTGGATGTGGCTCAAATTGTTGGGTGTCCGTCTCCCATATGGAGGAACCTAGGTTCGATCCCCGGGACCTCCCAGTAAAACAAAAAAAAAATAAAAAAGTGAATATTTTAGGCCCTATCATACAGATATAGAAATCAAGGCATGGAGAACTGCAGTATTTTGCTCAAGGTCACATAACTAATAAATTCCAAAATTGAGATTCACATCTCAGGTTTGACTCCATGTTACATTTATTTTCCACTGTTATCCAGGCCCCTCTCTCAGCTGACTTTGGACCAGTCATTGATATTTTCTGAGCCTCAGTTACTTTATCCAAAAAGTGGAAAGAATTTCACAGTGCTGTTGCATGAATTAGCAAACCAGTGGCTCTGATGTAAGATGGTCAACAAAGGAACGCTATGCGCAGTTGGCCTTGGGCTTTGATAATATAGCTGTACACTTGGACTTCGGTGTCCTTGGCTTTGTCTTTTTCTGAGGTTTCTCCTTCTGCTCTTTTCCTCTTCACTCCTCACACAGTCTTTTAGCCAGTCTACTTCCTCCTCCCTTCCCTACCAAAATGTGTTCTCCAGCACAATTTATAGGACATTTCTACCTCAGCCTGAAGATATTTCCTTGCTAAGCTCATTTCTCACTATTAAGAGATAAACTTTCTTCCTAGAAAAGTAGAAAAAGGGAGGTGCTGAGGGATCAGGCAGGTGAAATGGTAATTTTGGAAACATCACAGATTCTTGAGACCTCAAAAAACACTTTTTTGGGGAAAAAGCTTTTTGTAGTGGGAAAAGCAGCCTCCTAAGCACCTGGCTGTGTTTCCCATTTGGAAGCTCTCTTGGGGCTGCAGCCCTGAGGCCTACATCTGCAAGTATCAGCAAATCCCCTGGTCAGATGCCAAAGCACTTCAGACCAATTGTCTCTCTGCAGAGGGGATCTGCCCACACTCAAGGCACTTTGCAAGCTGTGCAAACATGTGTGGGCTTGAGGCAGTTCAAGTGACAAAGCCCTTCATCTGCTCTCCTCCTCCTGTGCCGACACGAGGCCAAGCTCTGAACCGGTGACTCCATATGACAAGGAGTCCTAGCTGGGAGCTGCGAGGTCCCCCCGGCCAATCTTCCTGCAGACATGACTCAGAAATACAGTTCTTTCTTTCATTAGAGAAGTGGCAAAGAGCCAGCGTCTCAAATAAAACACTCAAGGGCGGAGCCTGCTCACACATCCCTTGCTTTTAGCAGATGTTCCACGAGAGTGGCTGTCAGAGCTTTTCTGTAGCCCTGAAGGTGTTAAAGCTTCAAGGCCCTTCAGAATATGCCTGTGCTGACAGATTGGGGAAAACATGCTACAGCACTTATGGTGACGAGCATGCAAAAATAGGGCACAGATGTCTAATTTAAAAGCAAAGAAAATTTCTTGGCATTTATATCTTATTAGTCATTACTACGTTTTTCTTGTATTTTGTTCACACATTTAACTTTGGGTTTTCCTTTGATTTGCATTGCCAACTGTGAGCTATCATCCCCATAAAGTGAAATAACTGAATAAATAAATAAGTTATTGATACATTCCAAAAGATCATTATGAGTAATGGAAACTTCCAGTGGTCCTTGCTGGGAAATTCATTTTAGCCTCTATGTGGTTGTTTTCAAACTAGTCTTTCCACTGAGTGGGCCATCATGACCTGATTCTGTGATGGAGGGTGTCAAATGCTTGCAAAAATGTGCTCGTGAGGAAGGAAGAAGGCTGCCTGGAAATTACCTCTAGAAGGTTTAAGTAATAATCTTTCTTTGTTTTAATGGTTAGACTTCATGCTAGTATATATGATAATTTTAACAGTTTTACCTCATTCCCATCCATGGTGTGTGGAGCAGAATTTGAAAGAATCAAAAGTAAGTAGTAGATTCTACAGTTACAGAAACACTTCCTAGATGTGTTGGGTCTTTATATAAGCCTCTCCAGTGCAGAAAGACTGGCTCACAGACTTAAATGGAGGGGAAAGATTTTAACTCAATAGACAGGAGGGCTTTGGAATCTTCAAAATTCTAGAGTAGCTGGCTGTGCTCACATACAAAAAGAGAAAACAAAAGCAGAGAGAGAAACTGAAATCAGATGAATGACTTTCCTTTTCTGACACACCTTGAGGACCGTTTCTCTAGAATGCAGAAAGGAAGAATCCTGATCCACGCTGACAGGTGTGCCAGTGGAGAGAAGAGGGGAAAAGGCAGCCTGTTACCAGCATCATCAAAGCATGTGTTAATTAAATACGTAACAGTTCGCAGTGCTGACAGAGGGACATTCGCTGTCCTTTTGGGCTCATGATGCAAAGGCACAAGCACTCGCGTGCACACACACACACATCCCACAATGTGGCTTTGGAACTTTCCATATAGTTGTGGATGATCAGTGGGAACATAACATTGAACTTCCAAACTGAACAATTCATAGCTTAATGGCTAACAGAACAACATAAAGACCAATGCATCTAAATCACAGTCACACATATTGCTTGTGTGACATTGGGGAGACTCAAGAAACCTCTTTCAGCCTGTTTCCTTACAATAAAGTGCAGGTCATGTTGCCAGCTCACTCAAATATTATAGCGAACACAAAGTGCTTGTCGGATACTTTGCACGTTCTCGGTACTCAATAAATAGTAGTTTGTATTATTGTTTGTTGATCTTTTTTTTTTTTTTTTTTTTTTTTTTGAGGCCATATCATTAGAGCTAAGTGCAAGGACAATCAACATATAATGTGCATTCCTGGTTTTGGCCTGTTTACTTTTTTGAAATTTTTATATTTAATTGTACATACCTGTAGTCCCTCTGTACAAAGTGAAGCATTTTCAGAAGCTGGTAATTGACTCAAATATGCCAGACTCAGGGCAGAGCAGAAATGACTTTTATTGTCATTTTGATGGGTAATTCTCAGAGCTGCTGGCAAGGTCGTGTGTGTTGCACAAGCCTCTTATTCATGCTTGTGGAAATGAACTTCCTGCGCAGCGGTCCATGGAGAATGCTCAGAGTCTATCATCTCAAACATTCTCCCCTTGCTGTTCCTAGGAGGACGTGGCTCAGAAGTGCTTTCTTTATAATGGGAAGTCCTCATATGTGGAATTCTAATGACACCCTTCTCCAGCTAATTCTCTCCTCTGGTAAATTTCTAGACATATACTCCCCCAAAACTCAGAGAGAGTCCCTTTTCTTATTAATCCACATCATCAAATCATTTTGAATCAGTTATCATAATGTATATGAAGACTATAGCACAGTTTCTATTGCATGGTAAGTAATCAATAAGTGGTAGCTACTATTATTAGTAGTAGTAGAAGTCTATTTATAAAAAATCAATTTTAGCACACTTTTAGAGCAATCATTGAAGCTAAAGTCATTAAAGCAATCACAATATATAGTACCTAATGTTATTATAATTAGCATTAGCTTAATAATCCAAATACTACTAATGACACAGCTCCTTCATTAATTACCCTTAACGTCAAAGAAATGTATAATGTTCTGGCAAGTCGAGCCCTCGGCTAAATACTGAAGTAGACAGGTTTGGGTTTGATTCCTTTCCTCTGTACCTTTGTGTGGGAGCCCAGGGCCCGGGCAGTCCCTCATCCCCCTTAAATGAAACACAGCCCGAGAGGCACATAGCTATTGGTAACCCGGACACTCGCTAGTTAAAAAGTAACAAGCCTCCGGGGAGGAAAGAACGTACAGATGGTACTGCAAACTCTAATCTTTTCGAGGCTGTGTACTCCCTGCCTGAGATAACATCGCCAAACACCCCCATTTGTGCACTTCATTTAACTCTTGCAGAAACTCTGTTTCTCATACCTATGGAATGTCTTTGTTCTGAGACCCCTTATATTGTCCCAATTTTCCCCTGCTCCTTGTGGAGCGCTATCTTCATTCTCTGACTGGCCACCATCGGAGAGTCTTTCCTGTTTGTAAGTCCCAAAAAACTCATGTCTAATCCTTTGCCTGCTGTGTTCTTTGGTCTTGCAGATCCCCCAACCCATACCCTTCAGGAGTTGAGGTGGAACAATTGATGAGGCACCAGCCAGGAAACAAAAGGACCACCAGCAGTGATGGGCATGAGCTCAGGAAGGGGGAATCCATAGGGGAAATTTTGGTTTGGCCTGTAGCACCCATGTGGGGAGGGGTGGCTGTCTTCTTGGATGGGTCAGGACAGCTGAGAGAATGTGGGGACACCCTGAAGACTCTGGAGGGTGTACTGGTTGTGCTACAGCAGGGAGCAGAGCCACTGCATTTAAATAAGGAAAGAGGAGACCAACAGATGGCAGTGGCTATAGCATGGCCCTTGTTAGGAGCTGGGCAGGTGACTACTGAGGCAGAACAGGTTGCAAAAGCCTCTGTGAGCTATTTAGAGGAGAAATTAAAACTAGAAAGAGATAAGCTCCTAGCACAGGTGGAGATGAAAGATTCTAACTGACTGCCTGTGCCGAGGTGATGATCAGTTAGAAACCTTAGCGTGCAGATATGCTCATGCTAGAGGCTGCAGGTTGCCTTGGGTCCAGTTTGGAAGGATATTCACTACCACTGGGTGGGATCCTTAGGTGTGGGATCCTATGGAGTCCTTCTCAGATAAGGAAAAGGAGGAGGAGTGAGAAGTGGAAGATGAGAAGCCCCCAGTTTGCGCCCATAATCAGACAGAAGTGGAAGTCATTACAGGACCAGTCCCTGGGGACCTAATGGTTACCCCCCCAGCAAAAATTGCGTGTGACTATGAGAGACGACACCACTGCTGAATTAGGTGATTTAGGGCAGAGGCACAGGCAGAAATCTAGAGAGTCCCTGCCTAACTGGCTTTTAAGGTTATGGGACACAGGAACAGATAAAGTCGTGCTATCTGGGGTGCAGATGAGCAAATTAGCCTCTATTATCACTCACCCCTCTCTATACCTCTATATACTGCCTCAAATGAGGCAAAAAAAAAATGCACGGCTGCTAGTTTGGTTCATTGCTGGATGCAAAGCTGCCTGGCCTAATGAAGGAGTTATACCCCACCCCACCCCACCCAATGGCAATCTATGGAAGAGTTACAGGATGTTTTGCAGGTGTTGGGGATGAAGCAAGCTATTTAGGCTGCTAAATTTGTGGGGCCTGACACCAAATTTTTACGGCAGGGCTGAAAGGTACTGTGCTGCATACGGCCCCCCAAATATTATTATGGACGTCTGGTGTCAATCCTGAGTCTCCTCGTGGGGCACCCTGTGTCGCAAGCTGCTCAGGCCATAGCAGATCTAGGGGAATCAGAAAGGCCGCGAAAGAAGAGGATTGGCATTCGGGCCACAGGAAAGCTTCCCGAGGACATGGTGTTCCTAATCCCGTGTAGCATAAGCAATTGTGGGTAGACCTTATTTCTGTGGGCACTGATCTAGAAACAATAGATAGGCAGCCCAATACATTTTTAGTGAAACTTCGGAGCAAACTCCTTCAGGACAAAATAGTTACAAAACTATCCCCTCAGAATACTAGGGGAGAAGTGAAAGCAGGAAAAGGACTGCCACCCCATCCCAGGAGCCTTCCAGTCCCCTAGAGGAAGCCTATTAGGTGCCCTTTCCCCTACTGTAGGAGAAGGGTCAAGATCCCCCAGTTAGTATCCTGGGGTTGGAAGCCACATGTAGAGTTAACTATTCATTGGTCCCCTACTAATTAGCAAAGGGTGGTAGCCTTAGTACTAGTACTAAGTACTTAGTATGGGAGCTGAATGTATTTTAATTCATGGCAAATTAGCTCAATTCCATGGGCCAGTAGTGGCTATAGATGGCTATGGGGAAAAAAAATTTATGCTAAGCAACAAAATGTGATTTTGCAAATTGGAAAGTTACCTTCCCAAAGGTATATGGTGTGTATTTCTCCTATTTATCTTAGGAACTGACATTCTCCAAAATGCCACATTACAGACTACCATAGGAGAATTCCACCTCTGATGGAGAGTAATAAAGGCAGTGTTAAGGGGACAAGCTAAGTGGTCCCAGTAAATGTAACCTCACCCCAAAGAATCATGGCAACCAACCAGTACAAACTCCCAAGAGGGCACCTGGTAATTACTGCTACAATTAAGGAATCAGAAAAAATGGGTATAATAACTATTCATGGTCCTTTCAATAGTCTTGTATTGCCAGTAAGGGAACCTGAAGCAACATGGCACATGAGTGTAGATTACTGAGAATTAAATAAAGTAACACCACCACTGTATGTAGCAGGCCCAAACATTGATGGTGTACTGCAAGAAATTAGTACCCAGTTATGTCACTATAACTTTGTTTTAGATCTTGCTAATGCTTTCTCTAGTATCTCCTTAGACAAGTCAAGCCAGCCCGCATTTGTCTTCACATTGGAAGGCCAACAGTGGACTTTTATGGTGCTTCCCCAAGGCTATGTGCATGCCCCGACCATCTGTCCTGGCCTTGTGGCAAAGGACCTGCCCACATGGAAGAAACCTGTGGCTATAACCCTATTTCATTACATTGATGATATTATGTTAACCAGTAATTCTCTTTCAGAGTTAAAAGTAGCATCAGAGGCAATAGAATCGCATCTTGAAAGACAGGGATAGGCAATTGGGACAAGCTGCAAGGTCCTGGATGCTCTGCCAAATTCTTGGGTGTTGTTTGATCAGGTAAGACAAAAACTATACCCTCTGCTGTAGTCAATAAAATACATTGTTTTCCCACACCACAAACTCCAAAATAATCCATGGCCTTTCTGGGGTTGTTGGGGTACTGAAGGCCGTTCATCCCTCTTTAAGCTCTGATATTAAAATCATTAGATGTGTTAATTGGGAGAGGTCATGGGGAATAGGAGGACCCCCAGCAGGCTGCTTTTAAAGAAGCAAAGAGGGCAATAGCATAGGCTCAAGGACTGAGGGGGGTGGGCTCTGGATGTGGATGTGGCCAGCTCTAATACTGGCTTTGGGTGGGGTCTGAGGCAAAGGAAGTGGATGAATGCTGGATTCACATATATGTGGTCCCTGGTTCAATTCCATGACCCCCTAAGAGAAGAGATCCAGAGAGTGATCCACTAGTTATCAGGCAACCAGCCAACACCTCATTACAAGGAACTTACAGACTGAGATTTTATTTGTTTTAGATTTTTCATGTTATTTTTTATTTTTTATCATTTATTTTTTATTTTATACACTAAAATTGGGTACCTTACCTGTGAAGGGCAGGCTACAGGGTGATTGATTGATGAGCACCAGCAGCCTGAGATGATTCCTAGAAGGAAGCCCATTTTTCCTACATTGTTTTTGTTTTTTTGTTTATTGTCTTTTCTATTTCTTTGTTTCCTTTTTTTTTCTTTTCCTTATTTTTTTTCTCTTTACTTTCTTTATTTCTTTTCTTTCTCTAGCTTTTCCCTCTTCTGTTGCTTTTGTTTCCTTCCACCTTTTTCTGTTTGGTCTTTTCTTCTTCTTCTCATCTTTCCAGTCTTTTATTTTATTATATTTTTCCTATTTTTTTTCTTGTTTCTTTTTTTCATTGCACCTTATATTTTGTCCTTATTCCTATTTTTCACTCTTAATAATGCTTATTTTCCTGGCTCTTTCATGGTTGCTTTTCTATCTTTTATTATTTTTATTATTACTACTGTTATTATTTTTCTCTTCTTATCTCTTTCCTTTTCTATGATTTTAATATTTTTTCAAGAGAACACAGATAACTACAATTATCTAGAGTAAGAAGAACCAAGTGTCAAAAAGGAACCTTACAACACACACACATACACATACACACATACACACACAAGTAAAACCCTAGAGTGGAAAGAGAAACTAACCATCTGAATAAGAGCATCAAGATAAATAGATGTCTAGGCACCAACAAAAAATTACAAGTCATATAAAGAAACATGAAGACATGGCCCAGCTTAATGAACAAGCTAAAAAACAGTAGGAGATGCAGAACCTGGGACAACTGAACAAAGGTAGCCAAAAAATAATCAGCTTTATCTACATAAAAAGCAAATGGATCTGATGGTGATGAATGGCACAATGCAAGAAATCAAAAATATGCTGGAAGCACATAACAGCAGATTTGATCAGGCAGAGGAAAGAATTAGTGACATCAAATATAGCATATCTGAAATCAGACAAATAGTATAACAGATAGATAAAAAGCTAGAAAAAATTCAGCAAGGACTCAGGGAAATGAATAAAAACATGAAGCACAAAAACATATGCATTATAGGCATCCCAGAGGGAGAAGAGTAGAGAAAGGGGACAGAAGGAGTGTTGGAGGAAATAATGGCTGAAAATTTCCCAACTCTTTGGAGGAAAATGGATGTATATGCCCAGGAAGCACAGCATACTCCAAACAGTGTAAATCCTAACAGGACCACTGAGATATGTACTTATCAAATTGTCAAATGCAACACTGAAAGCAGCAAGAGAAAGGAGATCCATAACAAACAAGGGAAGCTCAATAAGATTAAGCACTGATTTCTCATCTGAAACCATGGAGGTGAGAAGGCATATAGTTAAGGTGCTAAAATAAAAGAAACTGTCAGCCCAGAATATTGTATTCAGCAAAGCTAATTAAGACAGTTTGTCAACAAGAAATCTGTCCTTCAAGAAATAATAAAGGGAATTCTACAGATTGAAAGGTAAAAAACAGGAGAGAGAGGTTTGGAGGAGAGTGTAGAAAGGAAGATTATTAGTAAAAATAAACTAAAAAGGTTAAAAGAGAAATAAAGAGAAAACATGACATATATAAAACTAAAGAAAAATGGCTAATGTAAGTAAAGCCTTGACAGTAATAAGATTGAATGTTAATGGATTAAACTCTCCAATCAAGACATACTGGTTCACAGAATGGATAAGGTAATATGACCCATTTATATTCTGTCTACAAGAAACTCATCTTAGACCCAGGGACACAAGGAGGCTGAAAATGAATGACTGGAAAACAATTTTACAGGCAAACAATAACCAAAAAAGGGCAGGAGTATCTATACTAATATTGGACAAAATAGACTTTAAATGCTAAACTATTGTGAGAGACAAAGAAAGACACTATATATTAAGAAAGGGGACAATCTATCAAGAAGAAAGAACAATTATAAACATTTATGCACTCAACCAGGGTGCCCCAAAACACATGAGGCAAACATTGGAAAAACTAATTGGAGAAATAGATGCCTCTACAATAATAGTGGAGGGCTTTCATACAGCATTATCACCATTAGACAGACTATCTTGACAGAGGATCAATAAAGAAACAGAAACCTTGAATAATACATTAGAGGGTCTAGACTTAATAGACATATACAGAACATTATACCAAAATATAGCGGGATATACATTCTTCTTGAATGCATATGAATTATTCTCCAGGATAGAACACATGCTAGGTCACAGAACAATTCTCAGCAAATTCAGAAAGACTGAAATTATACAGAGTAATTTCTCTGACCACAAAGGAATGAAGCTGGAAATCAGTAAGAGGCAGAGAAACAGAACAGGCACAAAGATATGGAAGTTAAACAACACACTCTTAGACAATCAGTGCATAAAGGAGGAAATTGCAAAAGAAATAAGTAATTACCTTGAGATGAATGAAAATGAGAACTCAATGTATCAAAACCTATGGGATGCAGCAAAAGCAGTGCTGAGAGGGAAATTTATAGCCAGAAATGTCTATATTAAAAACAAATTAAGAGCTAAAATCAAAGGACTAACTGCACACCTGGAATAATAAGAGAAAGAACAATACACCAATCCCAAATCAATTGGAAAGAAGGCAATAACAAAGATTAGAGCACAGCTAAATGAAATTGAGAATAAAAAAACACTTGAAAAATTTAACAAAACCAAAAGGTGATTCTTTGAGAAGATTAATAAAATAGACAAACCCTTAGCTAGAGTAACAAAAAAGTAAGAGAAAAGATGAAAATACATAAAATAAAAAAAACAAAAACAAAAAACGAGGGAGGGTATATCACCACTGATCCCACAGAAATGAAGAGTATCATAAAAGGATACTTTGAAAAATTGCATGTCAACAAGATGGATAACTCAGATGAAATGGATAAATTTCTAGAAACACCCAAGCTGCCCACATTGACAAAAGAAGAAATTGGTGAACTCAATAGACAAATCACAAGAATCGAATTTGAATTATTCATCAAAAACCTCCCAAATAAGAAGATTCCATTGGGGACGGATGTGGCTCAAATGGTTGGGCCTCCGTCTCCCATATGGAGGGACCTGGGTTCGATCCCTGGGACCTCCCGGTAAAAAAAAAAAAAGATCCCAGGACCAGATGGCTTCACAGGTGAATTCTACCAATCATTACAGAGAGAACTAACATCAATCCTGCTTAAACTCTTCCAAAAAAATAGAAGTGGAGGGAACATGGCTTAACTCATTCTATGATGCCAACATCACCCTAATATCAAAGCCACATAAATATGCCACAATAAGGGAAAACTACAAACCAATCTCTCTAATGAAACTGGATGCTAAAATCCTCAACAAAATACTTGTTACTCAAATCAACAACACATCAAATTAATTATACATCATGACCAACTGGGTTTCACCCTGGTATACAAGGATGTTTCAACATAAGAAAATCAATCATTGTAATAAAACATTAACAGATTGAAAGAAAAAAATCACAGGATTATCTCTATTGATGCAGAAGAAGCATTTGACAAAATACAGCTTCCTTTCTTGATAAAAACACTTTAAAAGATAGGAATAGAAGAAACTTTCTCAACATGATAAAGGGTATATGTGTAAAACCCACAGCTAACATCATATTCACTGGAGTAATGCTAAAGACTTTCCCTCTAAGATCTGGAACAAGACAAGGATGCCCACTGTCCCTGCCGTTATTTAACATTGTATTAGAAGTACTTGTTCAACTCTCTCTCTCCCTTGCCCTTTGACCAGCGTTCTTGCCTTCTGCACCCTGCTCTTGCTGTGTTCCCACCGCATGGATCAACACGCAAGTAAAACTTGGGCATTTATAATCTATAATGGGGAATTGTAGTCTGTAAATCAGCCCTCTTTATCACTCTTCAGCCCCTTCCTCTCTCTCTGGGACCCATGATCTGTTATGTTCTCCCATTTCTCTTCCCTCCCTGCCTTAATAAATTACTGGCCTAGCTAAAAAAAAAGTATTTGTTCAAGAACTTAGGCAAGAAAAAGATATAAAAGGCATCCAAATTTGAAAGGAAGAAGTAAAAATTTCACTATTTGCAGATGACATGATCCTAATCATAGAAAGCCCCAAAAAATCTATAACAAAGCTTCTAGAGCTGATAAACAAGTTCAGTAAAGTGGCAGGATATAAGATCAACATGCAAAAACCGGTAGCATTTCCTTTTTTTTTTTTTTAAGATTTTTATTTATTTATTCATTTATCCCCCCCTTGCTGCTTGTGCTCGCCGGGTCAGCTAACCACGCCATGCGGGCAGGCTTGCCTTCACCAGGAGGCCCCGGGAACCGAACCCAGGGCCTCCCATATGGTAAATGGGAGCCCTACTGATTGAGCCACAGCCGCTTCCCCCGGTAGCATTTCTATACACCAATAACGAACAATCTGAAGAGGAAATCAAGAAAAAAATTCCATTTACAATAGCAACTAAAAGAATTGAATACCTAGGAATAGACTTAACTAAAGATATAAAGGACTTGTAAGCGGAAAACAACACAACACTGTTAAAGGAAATCAAAGAAGACCTAAATAAATGGAAGAATATTCCCTGTTCATGGACTGGAAGACTAAACATCATTAAGATGTCTGTCCTACCCAATTTGATTTACAGATTTAACACAATCCCAATGAAAATTTCAGCAGCATATTTTACTTAATTGGAAAAGCTAAGTATGAAATTTATTTGGAAGGACAAGGGGCCCCAAATAGCCAAAGAAATATTGAAAAAGAAAAACAAAATTAGAGGAATCACACTCCCTGTCTTTAAAACAAAGCTACAGTGTTCAAAATGGCATGGTACTGGCACAAGGATAGACATACTGACCATGGTACAGAACTGAGAGTTCTGATATAGAGCCTTGCATAGACACTCAACTGATATTTGACAAGGCCACCAAGCCCACTCAACTGGGAGAGAATTGCCTCTTCAACAAATGGTGCTTGGAGAACTGGATATCCATACCCAAGAGAATGAAAGAGGAACACTATCTCACACCTTATACAAAAATCAACTCAAGATGGATCAAAGATCTAAATATAAGAGCAAAGACCATAAAGCTCCTAGAAGATAATCCATCTACCTTATAACCCTAGTGGTGCATGTCTTATAGCAAGGATCAATAGCCTTTTTTTTTTTTTTTTTTTTATGGGTAAAAATCAAAATTCTCACAATACATACAAACATTTGCAAAATGATATATAAATATATATGCATATATGTGTATTTGCTTACAAAAATGTTATTTATATATATATATATACATATATTTTAAGAGGTGCTTAGATTACCCAAAATAGCCTTTTAAATGAAAAAATGAAAGGCAACAATCATCTTTACAACAATGGACTAAGAGACTGTATCCAGCCTTGCCCCATTTAAACTCAGCACCAAGGGCTGCAGCCTCTGCTCCAGATGAAATGCTAACAGCATTTAAAGGGCCAGGTGCCCTACTGCCCAAGAGCAAGTAACAATAATCTATTGTTGCTTATACCCAGACCACACAAACTGGGGAAAATGAGGCCCTTTGGCCATGGTATTGACCTATGCAACTTCCCTGGTTGGGAATTTTAAGCCTATGGGGAGGAAGAGTCATTCAAAACATTGTTATAAGACCACAGTTTATACAAAAATAATGCCAGTAAAAATCTTTATTAAAAATCCGGGGTCTCCTATTCCTGCGGGGGCTCTATGTGTATCTATGTGGACTCTTCTTATGCCTAACGTAGTGTTTGATGTCACTGAAGAAAACTCAGAGAATTTAGAAGGGGAAAATGTGTGGCATTGGAAGCCTCCACGTAAAACCCCCATACCTGGTACTTTGTTATCTACTGATGGAAATATTGGTTGTACACTGTTAGATCAGCATGATCTGCCCCTTCTTGTTCCCCATAAACATTTTTCTTTTTACCCACAGCTTCCTAGCCAATACCTTCCTGCAGTGGGCTTCAGAAGTGGGTGTGAATGACAGGAGGGAATCCGTAATATGGGGTGGTTACCCCCAAAATTGTGTAATTCCACTGCCAAGCTATGAAATGATAGCCTTTTCCCACGGCAGGCCTATCACTTAACAACTGGGGCTTACCCATCCCCTAAAGGATGTTTATTGACTCGTAGGCAAAATGGGTGGCCATATTTGCCCTACAGCTGGACCAGATGGTGCATATGAGGACAGCCTTCTGTCTTCACCACTTTATATGATTCATTACCGCATATACCCAGTAATTTGGAAATGGCTAAAACTAGGTATAGAATAAGGCACACTCCCTGGTGGTTCTATCCATTAGCTGCTTTTGTACCAGGTGGTGCTGCAATTTGTCCCTGAAGAACATATAAATGCTTTAGCTAATCACATTGCTCAAGCCCTGGATGATTCTAAGGTAGCTATTTCCTCATGGAATGATGACTCTACTCAATTGTGTAAGGTAGTTTTGCAAAATAAGATGGCTTTAGATATTCTTACTGCGGCACAAGGTGGGACCTGTGCCCTCATTAATGTCCGACGTTCTGTATATATTCCTCATCACTCCCATAATATTTCACAGGCTCTAAATCATATGCAGAGCACATATAACATATGGATAAATTAGCTACTGACCCTTATCTGACTGGTGTAAATCCTTTTCCTGGTCCTGGAGACATGCCTTCGTAGGTCTACTAGCTTTAGTAGAGGACTCTTATTATGCTGTTGTTTGTTACATTGTTGCTGTGGAATGTGGGTGCAATGTGTGTGGTCACTACTGGCTGCTGTGTGGGGGGTACTGTGGGAGCCCAGGGCCGGCGCTGCCCCCCTCCTTGAATGAAACACAGAACCAGTCATGTAGCTGCTGGCATAACCAGGACCCTCACCAGCTAAAAAGTTACAAGTATGGCCTGAGGGAAGAATGTACAGATGGTACTGCAAACTCTAACCTTCTCAAGGCTGTATACACCCTGCCTGAGAGAACATCACCAAACACCCTGTTTGTGCATTTCATTTAACTCTTACAGAAACTCTGTTCTCATACCCATGGAACGTCTTTGTTCTGAGACCCCTTACATTGCCCCATCTTTTCCCACCTCTTTGTGGTAGAGTGCTATCTTCATTCTCCGACAGACCACCATCGGAGAGACTCTCCTGTTTCTAAGTCCCAATAAAGCTCATGTCTAATCCTTTGCCTGCTGTGTTCTTTGGTCTTGCAGCCGCCCTGACCCATGTCCTTCAGGAGTTGGGTTGGAACACTTTGATTTTTTTTTTTTTTCCTTTTTCTTGTAAAGATCTGTTCCTAGAAAGGATCTGGGTCAATTGATGCTCCATAAGGGAATTGGCTGATAAAGACAATGAAGTGCTCCTTTATCCCCTCCCTCAGTACTTGTTGTGTGTCATGCTCTCTGCAGCCCTGGGTTTCAGCTGGTGTCCAACTGGCCCTGGGTGGGTAACCAGTCACACTGCAGAGTCACTGCTCTTTATTACAGAGTCCTCTGAAAGATCAAAATTTGAAACTCAACGATGTCAACTTCAAATGGTGGATCTGATGCCAGGCACCATAACGGAGGACATTGGGGAAGTATTCTGGAACAGAAGGATGTTCTGGAAGTCTACTGGAAAGAAGAAGGTAAGGATGTGGAACCAGCCATCAGAAGAGCTGACATTTATTTAGTGGTATTCGAGGTCACATCAGTGTGGACAAAGCTGAGAAGTGTTTAGGATTGTGAAGAGGGAGACCCAACGTCGGAGACTTTGCTTTACCCCAAACCCTTTAAGAGAAACGAGTAGCCTATTAGTAAGAAAGGACTCACCGTTGCCATTAACACTTGGAGAAAGCATGCTCTGTGAAGTTAGAGATGAAACTGGACAAGCTGAGCTCAAGGGAAGAATTTCCACTGCAGAAGCATATGGGATGGCAGGTGTTTAGTATCCCTCAGAGGTCAAGAAGCTTTTTAAGTAAAGAGCTCATGCCACTTTCTCTTTTTATCTTTGCTTTTCTTTCATTCTTTCTTTAATAAAATAAAACAAACAAACAAAAAACAACCCTTTAAGAAGTAAAATATGGTCTTAGCTCCAGGGTCATAGATTGCCAACCCCTGTAGAGTGACTAGGAAGGTCAAGGGGGAGAAGAACACAGTGAGCTGTACGAGGGTCTGGAAAGCCTTCTGGAAAGTCTCTTCTGCATCACCAAGCCCTTTAGAGGTGACAGTGTAGACAAAACCTAGAAGTTCAAAGAAAAATAGATGAAATTCCAGCTTCTGCCAGGGTCCTAAGAAAGCCTTTCTCTCTGATTGAGCCTGTTACACAGGCGAAATGATCTCTTCTAAGAATGGTTAGCAGCCAACAAGTCAGCAATCTGGAAACCAACAACCTAGAGGAGCTGTCAGAAAGCCAATGTGTTGCTGGAGTTATGAACTCATTAATTAAAGATCAGTGTATCAAATGGGCTATGAGCTATTAATTCAAAAGCTATTACTAGCTTTTAAGTTGAAATTATAAGCAAAGCAATTAAAAAGTAACTTCTCAATGAGAGCATTAAGGGAGCATCCTATCCGTTTATGTACAGAAGCTCTTTAACTTGGGGGATTGAATTGCTCCCTTAAAAACAATGGTTATATAAATGATCAAACTGCCTGTTTTATTGGAAAGCCAGGTTGCTATAGGTAGAAGGTAAAATCTGAAAAATTTCCTATTTGGCAGCAGCAACATGTGGTGGCTAATTTTCTCTGTTTTCCATACAAGTAAATAGGTATCACTGCAAAAGATAACAAACAGGGCAGAGAGTTGAAACATTTAGGATCTTGATGTAGACTTTTGATTTTCCCTCCTAGCCACCATGCCTGCTAGTGGGTCAGCTGTGACCAGGTGATGGCAGCCAGCTGTGCAGTTCAGATGAGGATAACTGAAAGCATGGCCTAACTCATTAACACAGCATTGTTTTCTCAATGCACATAGCATTTTAAATCATATCCTAATAGTCATCTTCCAGCACTCTTTTCCTTTGAAGGATAGTAGAAATTCCCTTTCTTGTTATTCCCATCTTCTCTGTCTTGCCCCTCTATTTTTTTTTGGGGGGGGGGGTCTGGTCCTCTTTGATCTCCCCTTATACATTTCTCCTTATCACTTCTTATTTGTTCTCCTCTCTCTAGATTTCAAACACACATGTACGACAAGCAAGGCAGCTACCAGAATCCTGTGGAAATCCAGTATCTCTGTAAACTTCCCCCTTAACGAACAAGCAACCTCCCTGGAAAGAAGTTATTTCTTTGGACAGAGTTAGCATTCTGGCTGTTCATATCAAGCCATCCTTCTTCTCCTACCTCGCATGCACCAACCATTGCTGGTAGGGGTTTGATTAATGGACAAAAATGTATTCTGAAGAAAAATGGATTCTTTTAGTGGATTGGAAGCAGAAATGCCTGTACTTTATAACCAGTGGCGAACCACTCTGAAAGAGCAGCTGGAGACTTTATACCTATTTAGTTGTGGCTTATAAGAACGTCTATTATTTTTTTTCTCAGTGAATTCTAAAAGGCTCATTTATTCCTCCCAAGTGCAACCTTTCTTTTCTGTAACAAAACAAAAATATGGGGTCCTAAGTTCTCAAGGGAAGCCATCTCAACCTGGAAAAATCTATTCATTCTGTAGCTACTACTTTAGCTACAACACTGAACTAAAATGTAGACAGATATCCCTGCTTTCATGGTGCTTCCACTTTAGCATTAAAATATTTTAATTAAATACCAATATTATCATGTAACGGAAGAATTCTTAGCACACAGTGGGATGGAAAGCCTGTAATTCTGTCATTTATAATATTTATATAAATCATTCTACAGTTAATCTCAGGCACCAAAGGAACTGAATGAAATAAGGATGGTTCCAGGGAAAATGTTATGGAGAAAAGTTCTGGACTTAAATTTCACATCTATGGAAAGAAGACTTTATCTCTTATTCCTTATGTGTTTTGTTTTTTTTGGAGGGAGGGGGGGTGTATGCTGAGGGTAACACAGTAATAGAGAAGAAAATATCTGACTGCTTCCCTAGGAAAGGTGGCTACAACCTGTGAGGCCAAGAAGTCTAAGCGCAGTTGTAGCTTCTGGAGAAGTAGAATATTTTGTAGGGGAAGCAATATAGCACACTGCCCACTTTGGTGCCAATAAACAGTATCAAAATGGCTATTTCCACTTAAAACATGTGTGTTATTAATAACCTAATCCTGTCCAAGATTCAGTTTCATCATTTGTTTAATGGGGACCCTACTCAAAAGAGTTTGCAAGGATATAATAGGATAATGTGTGTAAAACACTTACACAGTGTTTTCTCCTCAGCAGGCAATTGTGAGCTTCCCCAGGAGGCTTGAGTTTGTTTTGACAGCCAGAGGCCTGTGAAGGAAATGCTGGCATCTCTCTTTCATCCAGGTGCCACCAGAACCGGGGATGGGGATACTGAGTGTGAGAGAGCTTGTCTGATGTCGTTCCCTGGGCAGGCGAAGATACATGGATAGTTAGTGTCTCCCGGGCCAGGCAGAAAAATTTTGTAGGTTTTATAGAAAGTGTTCAATTCTGCAATAATACCTAAATTATTCTCCACAGCTCTTCTGGAAATAATGTATACTCCTCACCAAAATAGAGCCAAGGCTATCAAATTAACAAAGTCCAGGCTTCCTATTTATCCTGGTGTTAATGAATGATGGAACAGAAGATACAGCAGCAATTATCCCATCACAACAGATTTGCCTCTTTTCTGCCATGTGCTGGATTTTTGATCTGAGAAACAAAAGGAGGAAATAAATAGCTGCATTCTTCACAAGTTTTCCTGGTACATCAATATTCTTTCCTTAGAAGGCTCCTGATTCTTTTAATTAGGGGCAAAGAAATCACAACCACAAAGGCATTAATGTTCATAAAGCTTAAAATCTCTTAAATCTCAGAAGAATTACTTGGTGTAATTAAAAAATGAAAATCTATCATTTAAAAACAATTTGACATGCCTTATTTGTATTTTGCATGATAATAGCTAAGAGTCTCCTTTTTATTTGTGGTTTACCGGCTAAAAAGACAAAAGAGAAGAACTATCCTTTCTTTTGCAACTAGAAACGATTATCAGAGAAAGAGGACAAGAGTACATAAATAGGTGTGGGACGGAGATGGAAAAAATCCTGACAGACAAGAATGCTCATATTTTCATCAGTAAAATGAATGCCTTAACTCTAATAGTTTATTTTTCACCTCAAAAATTGTATTGGTCAGAGAACCCACCAGTCTAAGATGTAATTCAATCATGATAGCAAGTAGAGTCCATCTCCTCTAGGTCTAAAATAATTAATGAAGGCAAATGGGTAGCACAGAAGGGATTTAAAAAATTGATTTAACAGAGACTTTGTGAGGATAGTTTACATGCTTGGGTCTGTGCTCAGTGTTGTGGGAAATGTAGGATGTCTATAAGTCAAGGTCACTGCTTAAATAAGACATCTGTCCAGGGCAAAAACAAAGAAAGATGGCAGGTTCATTAGAAGACTGACAAACCTTAAAAATCCTTATTAAAACTTTCTATGACTGAACTAACCTAGATTCTTAATGTCTGTGGATTCCATTATCTTCCTTTTTATGACCCAGGCCCTGTGATCACATCTACACTCCATAAACCTGGTATTTTCATTAAATTTGTCCCATTGCTTTACCATATCACAGTATTTTTGGATTTTGTGTCCAACATAGGTAATCTGCTAATGTGACTGTAGGAAGATGAAAGATAATACTTAGATGAACGCCACTCAAAATCCCTTCCAGATAAAATATTGTTCAATACATACACATTGATTAGAAGAATCCAGTCAGGCATCAACGTATCTAACTTTCTGGAAACAATTTCTACTTCTACCAGCTACAAGTTTTGATCCCTGATTGCCCTGTGCTTAGCCACTATATCAGTCAGGAAGACAGAATCCATTCTGTAGTCCAAGAAAGAAATATATATTTTTTACTTTTTATAAGTTTTTACATGAATGTCTTCTTTATTTTAACTTTGCTTTTCAAACACATGTAAATGTAGAGAGAAGAGTAAAATGAACCCCCATGAATCCAGATTCAATGATCAAATCATGACCAATGTTGTTTCACACACCACTCCCCAATACCCATACATAGAAATAATTTTAATACAGCATACTAAAGTTTAAAGAAAAATTGGAAGGGAAGCATGAATGAAGATGAGAGAAGCTAGTTTAAGTGTTCACAAATCCATAAGTCCAGGCAATCAGAGGTCAGCCCTGGGATGTGGGGTGTGGGACGTGGGCATGGAGGCGGGAGTGGGGAAGATGTGCTCAGTTGCCTGAATTGGGAAACATGGGACTTGAGGGAGCTTGTTGTTGAGCTCATCGGCTAAGGGACTAAGGCTGACAGTTTGAGGAAGCTCACCAGTAAGTGTTTTTTTTTACCTCACATTTTCTATCTATTGACAAATCTGCCTGGAACTACCAATGAAGAAAAATGGTTTTCCTTTACTTTTGCATTCAAATCTCAGAGCAGTGCTTCTCATTGAAAGAATCTAACTTTTTTTCTCTTCTTTTAAAAATTCTTTTTTTTTCCCTTCTTTTTTCCTCATTTGGAAGAATCTAACTTAAAAGCATATTGGAAAAGGATTCTGGGATGTGTAGTTCCAGCCTCTCCCTTGTGATGCAAAGAATGATAGAGAAGATGGTGAATGGTGGATATGAGATATTTATAACAACCTGGCACAGCGTGTGCATATATCATCCAATTGAACACTTTCAGCAGTCTTAACAAACAGGCATTATTAAACCCACTTTCATAGATGAGGAAACTGATGTATATAAGGTTAAGTAATGTCACACAGCTGGTGAAGTCATGATTTAATCCAAGTAAGTGTGATTCCAAAGTCATTGGTCCTACCTCTACCCATACAGTTTCCCAACATTTTATCAACAAGAATATCTTGAAATACCCAGCCAAATGTATTTCTATGATATACTTAACAATACTTGATCTGTCATGTTATTTACCTGATTAAAATAGGAAATTTGACTAGACCTTATGACATTCTTCATAAAACAATGTTCCATTTCCCTTTCTAATATGCATGTATTTTTTAATATCCTCTTCTAGATGCTAGCTCAAATCCATGCCATGTAATTTCTACTTTTAGAATCTAACTTCTTATTTTCAAAGAGGTGAACTGAGATTTCCAGTTAAACATGGAATCTTGAACTCACCTGATAACCTTTGGTGACCCCAGAACCCTCAGTGGCTAAAAGAAAGGAAAATTAGAGAACAACACAAAACTTTTAGAAGGTGAAGTATAGATAAACAAGCAGTAACTCACCCAACAGACCCAGAGAATAAATACATATGTTATCAATGGGAACAGACAAGAATCAAGTGAATATAATCTACATCACCCAGAAAAAAAATGAAAGAATGATAAAATAACTAACTAGAGTTACAGTTGCAGGTCCTCCAATGACACAACCCAACCACGTCATCCTGCAGTGAAGCCCACTAATATGAAACACATACACACACATACACAATGCACAAGAGCTTTCTAGTGTTCCATTGCTAGATATGAAAGGAGAGGGAAGAATCAGCAGAAAGGGGAAAGATGAATCTAACAGAGAAGAGGAGGTAAAAGGAAAGAGAAACACTGCAGAGAAATAAAAGCTAAAAAAAAAAAAAAAAAAAAAAAAAAAGAAAGAAAGATAAAAAAGGAAAATAAAATAAAGCCATGTCTTATTGTATACTTTCCTATCTTCAGAGCAATAAAATAAGGTATTCCATCCATGAACAAGAATAGAATGTCACAAAAAGACATGTCTGGGCACTACACAGAGCTCTTGAAGATTACATCCATTGGAAAAGATGCACATTAAATTTAGGAAATCTCCCAGAAATTAAAAGGAAATGAAAAAGATGGAAAATAGAAAGATAAAACAAAGATAAGTAAAGAGCTAGCCTTCCTTATTCGACAGCCAAATAATATAAACTCCATAGGAAGTGGAGTTAAAAGTGAGAACGAGGGAAGAGTCCGCTCTCAGCTGGCCATTGGAATTGCTGGGAGCTCACCTGGCCCTCATGGCTGGCTTGGCCTTGTTCTCTCTTGAGCTTAAACAATTTCACGGAGCATTAACATCCCATGAGGCCACGCCGTGACCGTGATGGAGCACAACAAGAATAAAAGCATTCCATAATCATGAAAAGCAGAGCCAGACACAGGAACAGTCCCTAAACCACGATTACCAAGCAGCCTCCTTTCCTGCCTCCTATGAGTAACTGCTGCTTCATTACCAGTTACAGCTTCAATAAAGCTTCATCTCTCCCACCTACTGGATAAGAAAGCCAGAGCACAGCCCATTTCCTTTAACCCCCCAACTCACCACAAACCCTGTAATTAGTCCATTCTTCCACCCTATTTCTGATATGCCCCGTTCTTGTCCTGGTCTGCATCTTTTACCTTTGAAGCATGTCAATGAAAGCACTTCTGTTCAACTGCGGACATGTTGCTGATGTTCTTTGGTGGAGCGTGTCGACTAAAGCAAACCAGCCAAGAAATAACTCAAGAAATTGTCCCATTCTGAAACATTGAATTTTGAATTGAGGGAACCATTGACCTCCCTGCAAAATGAAGTCCCTGGCCGTAAGACTTACGGTGAAATTTCAAAACAGCAATAATTAAGAGAAGACATCCAAAGCTTCCAGAAAAGAAAAAAGAATAGATTGCCTAAAAAGCTTCAGGAAACAGAGTGACGTAAGTTCAGAAGCACCACTGGAGGCAATGAGTTCAAAACTGTGAGAACATTACTTTCAGTTTTGCATTTTATTTCTAGCGAAACCACCGTTTTATTATGAAGTCAAATTATAGATTTTTTAAGCTATGCATTACTGAAAAATTTTACCAAATTTTTCTTGGGAAGATACTGGGATGAGTTAACTGCTAAACATATAAATACACAAAAACTAGAGAACCTGAATAAATCAAGACACGTGGCTTAGGACATGTGGAAAAGAAAATCCAGCCCAAAGAAGAGGCTGAAGGAATCCCAGGATGTTATTAAAAAGAAACCTAAGGATAAGAGCTGGGCAACAAGCAGGTCCTTTAGAATTATAAAATTTATTGTTAAGAAAGAAAACAACGTTATCATATATACAAATAACTTTTATGAAGGTAAAAATTAACTAATAGTAGGGGGAAAACAGAGCTAAATGAATATCAGTGTGAAATTGGCTTAGGGTGGAAAGCAGAGAATGGGGAGAGATGAGGCAGCAGAGTCGGGGACTGGAGGCTGCAATCGACCCAGGGTCTGTTAAGCTTGGGAGCCATGCTAATTGCAGTGGGAAGACATGGCATGCTTTAAGCTAAGAACAGATATTTCCAAATTCTCTTTTACAGATACTCTGACTGTAGTATGAAAAACATTTTTGAAAGGCCAAGATGCTGATGAGATAGGAGGTTTTATGCTCTAGTCTTGATGATAGGTGATGGATTTGGAGAAGGGTGATGGATTTCATGGGAGCTATGCCTGCAAGTAAGACATACTGAGAAGGGAAAATGCACAGTATGTGCCGATGACCAGTGTGTGTGGTCAAGGGTGTTTCAAATGTTTCTAGTTTGTGTAGCTGAATGGAGGGGTGAATAACCCCCCGCTCAAAAAAATGGGGTAGTCATGAGTTTAGTTTTGAGTTGCATTGAGTTGAATTTGAGTGGAGTTGTCAGGTAAGCTGCTCAGATTTGATCTGAGTTGCAAATCTGACTTCAAGAGGCAAATCTATATTGGCATTAAGATATAAAAAAATCAAAGCCGTGAGCTTTCTTTTCTTCTTGCCAGAGATATTAATGTTTTTAAAAGTTGTTTTTAAATGACAATAAAACAAGCCAGAAACGCAAAAAAAAAAAAAAATATTTCTCAAAAGAGAAAATATAAAATGAGCAGAGAAAGGGCCTGGGACAGAAAATTGAGAAATGCAAGCATTTTAAGGCTTGTTAGAGAGAAAAGTGTTGGCAGAGAAGACAGAAGAGAAACCAAAAGGCAATTAAAGACGCTGCTGCATCATGCAGTGAGGTGAGCACTGGAAAATGCCCTTTGGATTTCTGTTTGTAAATGAGACGTCGTCAACCAAGCGGTAAGAATGGGAACCAGAGCAGGTCGATTAAGAAGCGCGTGCAATGTCAGGCTGCAGAAAACTCTTAAGAAGTTAGGCTAGTAAACATAGAAAAGAGAACTCACACGCCATTCCCAAGAAGTATGGCTCTTCCTTTCCTGAGTGGGTTTCTTTCAGGATGCAGGCTGTGTAACATAATTCACCACCAGGCTTCCTCGTCACAGCCCTTTACCCCTGTGGGCTCAGAATTACATTTTTGAGATATCCCCTGCAATACTGAGTCACCCCTTTGTTTAAAAACTCATATTATGAAACCCTGTAATAATTTTTTGATGGTTTTCAACATCTGGGTCCCTAAAGTTCATTCCTTCTATCCCCAGCTACTGGACATTTTTAATATCATGGTCTCTATCTCTCAAAGTATTCTGGCTTCCAATAACTACACCATTTGTTCCTTGTCAGACAGAGAAGGAACTTGGTTGAAGGTTCCCCTTTTAGGAAGAACTTCAGAATGTGTTAGGTGCTCGGCATTTAGTTGAATGAACTTTCTAACCCGTATCTGATAACTGGACACCCCTATCATTTTACATTCTGCCTCTGTACCACACTTGAGATCCAGGATTGAAACACGTAATTTCCTCCACTGAGCTGAGTGGCTCCAAGTATACACATTTGTTCATTCACTCAGCAGATATTTATTTAGTGCCTACTGTGTGCTGAGCACTGTATTTTCCAAATGATATTACTTGTTTTCCTCCCCCCATCATCTCTCTTTTTAGGACACATTTCAAACAAACCTTCCAAAAACGAAGGCTTGGGTATTTGAAATGATAAATAAGCCAGTGCTGATCTTGTGACCAGTCCAATTTTTAATGTTATAGAGGTTCAAAAGGAACATTATTTTAACATAGTTACCACATATTTATGATTCCTATGTTCTAAGAGGTTTAGTAGGCATTTGAACATATATAATCAAATGTCATCTTCACAAGAACCCTTAAAACATATGTTTATCTTTTTTTTAACCCATGGGGAAAAGTTAAATAAATTTCATGACATCCCAGCTAGCAATTGATGGAGCTCAATCTATAATCCAGATCTGCCAGACTAAGCTCTTGAAAAACTTATACTACAGATTTGGGGAAAAGAGCCAATTACAGAGAAGTCAATGAGAAAACACTAAACAAACAACAACCAAAAAACCTGCCTCCTTCAGGAATGAAACCCAGTCCTCCATCCCTCTCCTTTAAGCCAAGGCTGCTGGTTTCACCATTTGGGGTTCACTCTCTGCTCTTGGACTACCACCAAGAGCCAGTACCTTGGGCTGATTTGTAGTATTGAGAATATATGATCAGTCACTTATGTGTATAAATGTGAACACACTAAATGACCCTCCTTGAATGGGCAGTTAGTTGCCCTGATAACTTTTGAAAGTTGAATAATTACTTTGCTGCCCTCTTGGAGTGAAATTTGCAGATATCAGTAGATTTTATCGGCTTTCCCAGAAGATTGTTTTTTATATAAGAAGTATCAAAAACAGAGAGCATGGATAGTTGGTAGTTAGTCCTTAGTTATCTGGTGAAATGTGAAGCTTTGTAAAAAACAATCTAAACCAGCGATTGACTGTTGTCCCTAAGTTCTTTGGTATCCAAGAGAGGCAGAAGTTTGAAGCACTTGAGCTAAATGACTAAGAGACTGACATTCTGTCAAATCAGCAAAGCAAAGGGTTTTCTGAAAATCACTATATTTGGGTGAAATCCTGATGAAAAAGGTAGAAAATTTGCTCTTATGGAAGTACAGAGTCAGAGCCCTGAAATTCCTAACTCCCGTGAATTAGTAGTTATTACATGTAGAGGAAAACACAAACTTTGTTAATACTTTTCCCATCCACTGTGAAATATCGAAGCTCAGCTGTGACATAGCATTTACCTGCACATCGAATCAAGAGCCCAGGAATAGAAATTGCCTTTTTGCAGTAGAAAACAGGGTTAGAAGCAAACCAAAATAACACATAAAGCAGATCTCCACGGAGAAAATTGAAGCCTGTTTCTGGCATGTAAAGATTGAGGATGCGATTCCTATTCTGTGAAAAGCTTTTTTCCTGGGGTTTTAAATTTTCCTCTTGATGATGTGTGGAATCAAGGGGTGCCTGTGTGATTGTGCCCAGGCATGCTTCTGAGAAGTGGAAATGGGCAGACACAGGCAGATGGTGACAGGCTCATTTTTAAGCCCAAGCAGCAGGAATAGATGTCAAGAGCGGAAGGCAGATCATTAAAGTTGGCACCAAATTTTCATTTCCAAATTCTATTTGTTTGTTAAAACTCAGTTTGTTAAAACTAAATCTACTTCAGTAGTAAACAATAGCTTCAGAATAAAAGAGTAATGGGCAATCCTCTTATTTAACTAGCTAATTTAATGTTTTTTTATTTTTTTTTAAATCATTCATAAGCAGTGATAGCAAAGGTACCGAAAATGGATGTTCTTTTATATCATTACTTGATAAATAAATTGGACCAGCCTTTCTAGAACACAATGTAGCACACAAATAATTATCTACTACTACTCGATGTATAAATTGGAACAGCTTTTTTAGAAATCAATTTGGTAAGCAAATACTGTTTTGTAAAGAGGAAGAATGGGAAACAATCTACTCTTCCGAAAAGAGTTAACTTCCATATCCGTTAGAGTATATCAACAAAAATTAGGTTTTCAAGTAACTTTAAAGACAAAGCTGCCTGGTCATGACACCATGATTTTTTTTTTTTTTTAGGTACCAGGGCCAGGAATTGAACCCAGGACCGCACATATGTGAGAAACTGGAACTCAACCATGGAGCCACATCAGCTTCCCTGAGTTGGTTTTTTCATTTGTTTTCCTTGTTGTTTGATTTTGTTGTTTCAGGAGGCATCAGGAACCGAACCTGGGACCTCCCATGTGGGAAGCAGGTGCTCAACCACTTGAGCCACATTTGAATCCCATGATACTATGCTTTTTGAAGAAAAGGAGATACAAATAAAATATCTAGTATGATCCTCAGAGACAGCTATATAATGAGTTTTTTCCCCAAGCATTGGACACAAAAAATCTTATCAATTATAACCT
Source organism: Tolypeutes matacus (assembly GCA_026826555.1). Classification (NCBI taxonomy): domain Eukaryota; kingdom Metazoa; phylum Chordata; class Mammalia; order Cingulata; family Chlamyphoridae; genus Tolypeutes; species Tolypeutes matacus. The sequence continues at coordinate 3,885,943 of JAKSZT010054568.1, read as the reverse complement.
CTAGATATTGAATAATGGGCAATTTTTATTTCTTCTAATGCAGCATGTTTTCCAATTTTTGTTTTATAATATGTACTGTTTCAGTCAGTGAAAAAAGTTTTTTTTAAAAAATACCGTTTTCTTTTTAAGTGAAAATGCTTTTGTATCTGGCAATGCATTTTTCAAAGCATATCCCTAAATAATTTTAGAGGAAGAACCCTCCTCAGCTAGGAGAATCACATCTATTTTGCTTTTGTTGTGTCTGGGCTCACAATCCCTTTCTTTTATCGTGTGATACAACCAGAGCTGGATGTCAGATGTGGGATCACAGCCCATAAAAAACACAAACACTGTAGCTCCGTCTCTTGGTTACCTCCACTTTCCATAAGACGACATCCACTGGAAAATGATTGCCAGACATTCAAGGGGTGTCCCCCTTGAGTTTGCTCTCTAAAAGAGTGGGCATCTCCTCATGAGTTTTCAAAGGAGAGCACAGAAACTCGAGTTGGGTAAAGGTGAATCCTTTAAGGCTTTGGCCAGGGACTCTCCCTGGCACTTCTGTTTCCTTCTCAGATCATCAAACGCCTATCATGGGAAAGGTTTTCTAAAGCCTCCTTAATCCTGTCCTTCTCGAGAAAATTCATTTCCTTAAACCCCCAAATCTATGGAACTATCCTAGTGCCTCTACCGACATTTGCCTCTCAATTTTATTCCTTGCTGCAGCGTATGAATTTCCTATCTGACACTCTTCCCAGTGCTCTTTCTTCTCTGTTTCTCTCTCTTTCTCTCTGTCTCTCTGCAGTCAGTTCATTTAATCAGTAAAACAATCTTGAGGAGTAGGTACTATTATTAGTTGTATTTTGCCAAGAAGCCTGGGGCACTAAGAGATTAATTTGCTTAAGGTCACACAGCTCATTCACGGTAGAGCTAGGACTCAAACTTAGGCAATTTAGCTCCTATGATTCCTCTGTACCACCCTACTGTAAATCATCTGTCAGTTGTCTTTGTGCAGAAGCCATTGTCCTACTAGATCCAAAAAACACGGCAATTCATTAGGCCAGAGAAAAATAGCTGATGGACCCAAGATGCCCTCTCAAGTGAGCTAAAACCATTTAAAGCCTAATGCAATGCTCCTCAAAATATTTGCAGACTAACTTTCAGTGTCACTTGGGATAATGTTCAAAATACAGATTTTTGTACCTCTCCCCTTTATACCAACTGAAGATGGGATATATCAGCTTTTAAAGTTCCCCTGTTGTGCAGACAGAAGTTTGCAACCCACTAACCTGTGGAGCTGAAGCATTTCCTACCTGGGAAATCTGGGTGGTCACTAGCAGGTGGGACAAGGTTGCTTGTACTCAACGGGGCAAACAGGGTTCATGGCTTAGGATTTCACTTAGCAAAGCTTATTATCTACTCTCTTCTACTTCAGGCCTTCATCCCATAATGGCTTAAACACGTCTCGAATACTGACAACATTGGTGCCAGATGATTTAAACACAGGTTTCCAATTTTTGGATGGATGTAATTTTTATTTATTTATATTTGAAAAATTATAGTTTCAGGGCCTGGAAAACATTAATTATGCATATTCTTTTTTGTCAGAAAAAGAGGAGAAGTGTAATTTTTCTTTTTCATATGTTACTGATATTTCCCTTTTCATTGCTTCCTACATGGATCAACAGAAATTTTTCTGCACACCAATGGTACTATAAGTGTGGATGAGTTGCATGGCATTAGAAATCAAGTGAATTTTACTGCATAAGTCAGTTTTTCCGGTAGTTTATAGTGAACTTGAGAATATTCTACGATACTTTATTAGAAAATCTAAAAATGTGGTTTTCCCACATTTAAGCAAGATGCTAGCAGACACTCATAGAGTGTAGAAAGAGTTAATTCTTTAGGTTTGGCATATATTTGAGCTACGAACCTTGGCATATATTTGAGTTTGAGTACAAAACTACTATGACCTTTGTTTTCTCATCCTTCATATGGCTGGTTTTGATTAAACATTTGTACCAGGATGCTTGCATTTTACGTTTAAGACTGTACTTTGCTTGAGCTCATCTTAGCCACCCTTGCGATCACCTATCCTGAAGTTTATTCTATTCTAGAAGCTTTTTATAGGCCAGGGGTTAAAATCAACGGACTCAAAAAAATTTTTTAAGAAATATTATCAATCTGAACATTTAACCTCAAATAAGCCCATTCCTATGGGAACATTTTCCAGTCAGATAAATATAAATGATATTCAGCTACTTTCTTTAGCCAAGACAATGAGGAATAGACGTCTCTTATATTTTTCCTAAAAAAATGCTCTGTGTGAAAAAAAAAAAATTATGACAAACTCACATAGAACCTTTTCATGGGGAGTAATTTTCAAATAAAGCTCTTAATATATTGATAGACATGATATTGCTGCTTGTTCTGCAGGGACATAAATAGCCATTCTGCCCAGAACAAATGGAACAAAATCAAAATATGTAACACTACGAAAATTGAAGCCTTTCTCTAACACATGGAGACAGCTGTACATGCTAACCTTATTCTATCACCTCTCCTCATTAAGCTTGAAAGCATATTTTGTGTTGCTTTTAGAAGCTCCTAAAATTCCTTTGTCTACTAGCACAGTACCATGAAAGTTCCCACCTGACAGATCATAAATCGTTCTCACAGAGCAGCCTGTCCCCTGGCACCTTCCAGCTGCATCCTAGTTTCCTGGTGTATTGCTAACACCATTTATAGGCACTTGCATAAAACTTCATTTCAGAATCTGGAAAATGCTCGACCTCTTCTACCAATTCAGAGCAGGGTAGGATTTGCTTTAGACAGAACATTTATTCTCACTGAAAGTGAGAGGAGAGAAAGCTGCCTCTGCGATGAAACAGTAAAGAGTGGGTTTTCTGAAGTCAAGGATATCTGGCCACGCAAATATGTATGACCTGGGTATTTAGGAGTCTCTCATATATACTACAGGATTCCTAAAGGGTGGTTTCTTCTACCCTGCCTCTAGAAGATAAGATATGTCGTTCTGTTATTTATTCCTTCATTTCCCAAATACTTATTGAGAAACTACTAGATCCCAGACACTTTTGCTAAGTGATATAATCTCACATGGAAAAACTACAGCGCCTGCCCATATGTTGCTCACAAGTTTGTGGATAAAGCATGCAACTCTGCAGGCATTTTCAATGAAGTATAATAGAGGTATTATTGACCAAGCAGAAACTAACTCTGTGGGAAAGAAAGAGGAGTCAGGGCAATTTTTATGGGGGAAGTAAAGTGTGAGCAGCATTTTGTGATACGGGTGAGAGTTTCTTACGTGGTCATTGGGTAGCTGGTAACATAGGAAAGCCGCACAATTTTGTAAGTGTAGCATGATGGAAGAATGGCAAGCAGTTCAGAATGAATGTGCTCCGTGCAGTTTATGATGAAGAGGGCGTGAGCCTGGGGAGATATGCAGAGTCAAATCCCAAAGACCCTGGATGTTTAGATAAGGAGTCTGGACTTTTTTCCTCTAGTAATGGAGATCCAAGGAAGGGTGTGGCAGAGGCTACTTAAACGATCAGATGTCCAGATATTCTTATTTAAATAACAAGAAAGAATAACTACAAAAACAATTCTAAGTATGGTGGATTGCAAAAATGGTCACTAATTCTCTCTATCCCTCTATTACAGTGCTTTGCAAAGTGACTGCAGGTATCCCCATTAAGAAAGGAGGGTTTTTCTTCACTCACTGAGCCTTGGCTGGGCTATGTGACCTCCTTTGGTGAATGGGACAGTCGCAGACTTGTTGCCCTCAGAGGTTTGGAAAGGGCTTTCATGGAGAGACTTGCTCTCTCTTGCTGCTCTTGAGAAATCAAACCACATGTGAAGAAGTCTGGGCTGGTTTCTGGAATGATACGAGGTACATTGCCCAGCATTACGGATTGCATTGCATCCCCCAAAATGATTCATTAAAGTTCTACTCCCCAGCAATGCTCAGTGTGCCCTTATTTAGAAATAGGGTCGTCGCAGGTCCTGCTAGGCAAGTTCAAATGAGGTTGACTGGAGTAGGGAGGGCCCTTGTTCCAATAGGACCGGTGTCCTTATAAGAACAAATCTGGACTAAGACAGAGAGGAGAGCACCATGTGATGGCTCATCAGCAAGTCACCACCAGAGGCTACAAGAGGCATGGAACATTCCCTGGGATGGCCATTGCCCATCGTTGTCTCCTCACCAGGTGACTTGGATGAGTCCATTGAGCTGTAGGGTAGGAGTTGCAGCTCCACCTAGATTTCATGCACACCTGGCACATAGGTAGGTGGGAGGCTCCAGTCTCTGGAAGTATACCTAAAAACTCAAGCATCACATATAGGTTTGAATAGAAGGGACTGGTGAACCATGTGCAGGGAGGACTTATTTGAGTCTAATTCTGTCACTCTCAGGAATCCCAGTGGGTTCCGTGTAATATTTTGGGTAATCTAAGCACCTCTTAAAATATATATATAAATAACATTTTTGTAAGCAAATACACATATATGCATATAAAAAAAAAAAAAAAAAAAAGAGGCATGGAACATTCCTCCCTACTGATCTCAAAGGAAATGTGGATAAGGCCACTTTGATTTTAGACTTCTAACCTCTAGAACTGTTGTTTTAAATTCCTGTTGTTTTAAGCCACCCAGTTTGTAGTACTTTGTCATGGTAACCCCAGGCAACTAAGATGCCCGGTCATGCCCACTGCCCAGACTGTCAGCCTGCAGAGAGCAAGAGCTGTGAGCGAGGCATTCCAGAGCATCAACCACCAGCCAGTCCTTCAGGAGACCTGCCAGCTGGTTACGGAAGCCAGAGTGAGCACAACACAGAGGAGCTGAGCCTTTCCAGACCAGGAGAACTAAACAACCAACCCAAAGATCTGTGAGTTCAATAAAGCTAACAGATACAGCAAAGGGCATTATTAGATATTTATATTATAATAACCATTCCAAAATCTTTACGTGCGTTACCTCATTTAATCACATGTAAAAACTCATGAGTTATGATTTATGTTCACATTATTGATGAGGAAGCTGATCTGTAGCTGTTCCACTTGACTACTGGGTAAACTAAGCAAAGAGAACACAGAGTGCAAAAACAAAACAAAACAAAGACTGAAAAAAATTTACTTCTTCATTATTGACAGTGATGTTTAGCCCCGTGGAAATTCTAGTTAACACCAAAGATTTTATGAAGCTATCAAGACAACCCTTCTGGCTCATATTAATTTCAAATATTAGTGTTTATCTGGCTTGTAAACAACTTCCTAATGGGCCTACCAGGGATATTAATGAATGGAGCAGAAATATGCTGGGCATAAGAAGAAAACAAACAAAAACAACATACAGCACATGCTCCATCTATAGCAGGCAACTGCCATCTAACTGCTGTTATGTGAAACGTGGGTATCATACTCCCGCCAGCTCCAGAACTTCCTAGTTTTTGAAAAATCAGAAAATCCAGATTTAATGTGAAATAGTCTAATGTTAAAATTATTGTAACTAGTTTATAATAATGTAAACTCAGGTGTGACACTAACAAAACATTTTTGCTAGTATTTGTAGGGTGGGAATCTCAAGCCAATACTTTTGATGGCAGTGGGGATGGTGGGGTTGGCTTGTTGATGATTAGGCGACTTATTTCTTTCATTGTACATCGTGTACGGCTGTTGGTTTCACAGGGACTGTTCTCCTGGAGAACCTAGGCCAATCGGTTAGGTTTTACTGAAGGAAAATTCCAACCAAAAGAAATCATCCTGACACTAGAAATGGTGAAAACCTGGATCTTCTGGCTCCTAAGTTCTGCCTTTTAAGTTTTAGTAGAGCAAACCTTCCTAGTTGTAAGCCAGGAAACACCTGGGTATGTTCACCCCCCAAAAGCCTTTGCCTTATCTCAGATAGTTCCCTTGATCGCTCCCTTTAGGATGCTAGGGCTCCTTGGCAGCGCCAATGTCTCCCTCATTTGCCTCCCAAGGGCATGTTCGCTTACTCTGGATTTTCAGCCATTTGGTCCTGCCCAGGCTTTCTAAAACACTACCATGCTGAGTCCTTGAGGTCTGCCTTTCTGGCTGGTACTCAGAACTCTGACTTATGTGTGCCAATAAGAGAGATGGGGAGCTTCCTCTCATTCCCCAACTCTGCAGGGGCATGGAAAGGTGGTGGGACATCTAAATGGGCACACGTGCTGGTGAGACACCCTGCATGTCACATAATACCCAACAGAGGGAAGCAGAGAGAAATACCAAACTGCCTCAGCAGGGACCACTCAACTTCAAAGAAGCCTCCTGACTTCATCAACTTCGTTGTACTTTTTTCTCAACAAATCTTGCTTCCTCCTTGCTACCAGGCTGTCAGCCATGTACAGATGACAGTGGCAAATGAGCCAGAATTTCAATGTCTTCATTGTATTGGTTTCCATTTATCCTGATCTTTACAAGTCTTTTCACTTTGACAGAGAAAGTTTTGACCAAGGGAAATGCCATTCAGAGTTGTCTTCTTTCTAAGTTGTAGCACTTTAAAAAATACTGGTAGATAAAAAGACAAGGTCAAAGAGGACTGATCAAGGGTGAGTTGAAAGAAATTGTATCAAGGCAGAGATAAGGAAAAAAGAAAACCTGAAACCCAGGTGCATGTTTTGACTCAGGTCTGTCTCAGACTCTGAGAATAATCATACCCCTGGACAGAAGAGCTGAGCTTTGCAGAATTTCAGCAAGGGAGCTGATAAAATTCATACTAGGTCAGCTTCGATCCTGATTCCATTTTGCTCTATGAAGCAGTAGGAGAAGCCCAGCTTGTGCCTTTAACAGTTGCTCTAATCACTGTGCCCCTTCTTCAGTCACCTGCATAAGCTCATGCCATTCTTATTCTAGATTCCCCTGTGGTCTGGGAGATACCTGAAACCTAGCTAAGGAGTTGGAGCCTATTGCTTATTGAGAAATTTTTCTCATGTTGTTTTCCTAAGTTTCTATGTACATTATTTTCTCTTTTTTTCATTTTTAATTTTGAGATAATTTCAAACTTATAGAACAATTAAAAAAATAACACAAAAGCCATACAGAGAACTCCAGCATACCACCACCATTCCACCCCAATACCCAGATCCAACAGTGTTAACGTTTTGCCACATTTACTGTATTATTCTCACTAGGTAGCCATATATCTGTGTATTTATCTGTTTTCTTTTTTTTTTTTAAAGATAGTTTGATACATAAATGTTACATAAAAAAATATAGGGATTCCCATATGCCCTCTCCCCACACCTCCCACGCCCTCCCACATAATCAACGTCCTTCGTTAGTGTGGCACCTTCATTGCAATTGATAAACGTATCTTGGGGCATTGCCACTAAGCACGGATTATAGTTTACATTGTAGTTTACACTCTCTTCCACTCAATTCTGTAGGTTATGGCAGGATATGTAATGGCCTGTATCTGTTGTTGCAGTGTCATTCAGGACAATTCCAAGTCCCGAAAGTATCCCCATATTACACCTCTTTTTCCCTCTCCCTGCATTCAGCACCTCCAGTAGCCATTGTTTCCACATCAATGATATAATTTCTTCCATTCCTAGAATCACAATAAGTCTATAGTAGAATACCAGTAAGCCTACTCTAGTCCATATTTTATTCCCCAATCCTGAGGATTCTGGGATGATGATGCCCACTCCACCTGTAATTGAAAGGGGGTTTCAATCCTACCTATATGGCTGAAGGATAGGACTCTCTTGCGTGCAGTTGTAGACTCTCTTGTTTCTTGGTGTGGTAGTAGTCCATCCTCACCTCCTTGTTAGTTGTCCTGGATGAGTTAAATGAACTGGAGAATAGGTGTACCAACTCCACTGAGGCTCAGGGCCTAGCTGGCACATGGACAGCCCAGAGATTCCAGTCTCTTGGACATACAGCTACCAACTCCAGCACTATAGGTTCAAATAAAAGGGACAGAAGAGGCATGTGTAGAGAAGTTACATCTGAGTCTAACTCTGTCACACTTGGGAGCACAAACTCCAAAGTAGGGCCCACTGGCAAGGTACCAAACTCCGGAGCTATCTACATGACCATAGGACCTGGGTGTCTCCAAAGCCCTCAGGAGCCCCACTATTTGGGGTAGTATCTACCTTGGCCGTCTATGAGATCCTGCTGAGACATGCATAAGCATTATCTGTCTGGACTCATTTTGAAGTCTCTTAGCCATATACACTCATTTGTCTTTACCTGTTCCCCCTTCATTCAAGGTCTTTTTCCAGTTGTATCACCAGCCGGTGCTTGGTAGTAATCTCTCAGTGCCAGAGGCTCATCCCCAGGAGTCATGTCCCATGCTGGGGGGAAGGTAGTGCATTTATATGCTGAGTTTGGCTTAGAGAGAGGCCACATTTGAGCAACAAGGAGACTCTCAGGAGGTAACTTTTAAGCACTCTACAACACTAGGCTAAGTTGCAAATTCAAGAGCAAAAGGCTCATAAGCATAGTTGTCAATATCAAGGGCCCATCAATGGGCCATCTTTCTTCACTAGTCATTGACCCTGTACTTGGGGGATTATTGCTGTTCCATTAGAGGGTGTGGCAGAGCTCCCCAGGATGGGAATTCAATACTCTTTCAGTTGTTGTGTGAATCTCTACCCACTGTGGCAATGCCCCGTGAACATTTGAACAATATTTATATACCTTATATGTATGCCCAGGTGAACTTGCTCTCATGTATCCCCCATCACTGATACCCCACCCCACTGATCCTCCCCTACCACTGTTGTAAACCTTCTGTGATCCAAAACTTTATTTTCTAAGCAACATTATTTTCTAAACAACATGATTTTCTAAAATCCCTATCCATCTGTGATGAACTTTTCCCCTATTTTAACCCTCATCCATAAACTGTCATTATTCTTACTCTGTACTTGTTGACTTTTTTTTTTTTTTTTTTTTTAAGATTTTATTTATTTATTCATTTATCCCCCCCTTGCTGCTTGTGCTCGCTGGGTCAGCTAACTACGCCGTGCGGGAGGGCCTGCCTCCACCAGGAGGCCCCGGGAACCGAACCCGGGGCCTCCCACACGGCAAACGGGAGCCCCACCGATTGAGCCACAGCCGCCTCCCTGTACTTGTTGACTTTTAATGGCTTTTTAAGAACTTGGTTCTCCATCCATTCGTCATCTAAATGTGCTCCATTTTGATTGCCAAGCAGGCCAGTAGGCCCCAATACCATCTTTCATCTCTGTACTCAATTAGCACTCTTGGTCTGTTGTACTTTCAGTGTGATGTGTCTAAATGTGGATTTTTAAAATTATTATTTTGGGGGTATAATGTAGTAGATCTCACCTGTTGAACACAGTCCATCTGCAAAATCTAAAACAAATAGATATATTATAAATACCTTATCTCAAAAATAAATCAGAGAGCTGTGAAAGCAGTGGGGATTACACACACTAATTCCAGATAGAAAAGAACTTGAATTTTTGGTAAGTTGACATTCACAGGCCATTTTCTTCCCTGAGGCATTTGTCCATTCTGGACATGGGAAATGGTCTGATTTAGCTGAGGCAGAGATTCTACTGAAGGAAATAGAAAACAGTGGGGATTTGATGTTTCCAGGCTGGTGAAACAGACAGCAATGCAGTAGATACCCAAACACACAACTGGTATTCCCCACAGGGCATTTTAGGAGTTCTAGGGTGGCACGGGGGGTTTGAGGAGCTGGATCAGAAAGTTCTAAAATGCCTGTGTGTTTAGAAAATAATGTCCAGCCAGATGGAGAATTCCTTTAGCTTCCTAGCTGCTATAACAAACACCATACAATGGGTTGGCTTAACAACAGGAATTTTTTGGGTCCTGGTTTCAGAGTAACCTCTCTCCCACGTCAGTATATTCTGGCTGGTTGGCATTCTTTGGGGTTCCTTGGCTTTTCTGTCATATGACAATGCACATGGTGATGTCTTCTCCTTTCTCTTCCAGGTTCCGTTGACTTCCAGCTTTTGGTTGCTCCTCATGTGTTCTTTCTGTGTCCAATTTCCTTTGCTTAGAAGGATTTCATTCGTATTGGATGAAGGCCCCTCCTTGTTCAGTGTGAGCACACCTTAACTAATAATACCTTTGCAGGTCTTGTTTACAAATGGGTCCACACCCACAGATCTAGGGGTGGGGACCTGAACATGCCTTTTGTGAGAGATGTGAGTCAAACCCCAACACCTACCTCAGGCCCATGACTAGTCTATTCTGAAGACTTTGGGCAGGAGACTAAAGAACTATGATTAAGACTTTGGAGGGCAGAAGTAAATCTCTCCATCTGTCATGGTTAAATCAAAGCCCCAATATGCCACATTCTAGAAACAGGAATGAATCAAAGGTGGACCGAGTCTTATTAAAATTGCAGACAAGAGGAGTTCAAACCCTGGTTGGTGGTGATTAGTAGCTCATACTTTGTCTAACAGGAGACTGGGTAAACACTGTCTGGGGAAAGTAGGATCATTCATAGCTGCTGTGGTACTTTTTCATCATAAAATAATCACAAGGCATGTGAAGAGGCAGGAACATGTTTGAAAATTAAGAGAAAAGACAAATAATGAAAGGACATCACAGATAATCTACAGAGTGGATTCAGCAGACAAGGACTTTAAAATGACTATTTTAAACATGCTAATCTGTTTAGGATATGTTATGCCTCCTTGGTATCTTTCAACTTTTCTGGGATTTGCTCAGTCATTATGATGTTGTAGAGTATCTCTTCCCCATTCTCACCTCTGGAACTCTGATTAGATGTTTCATGGATATTTTCATTCTATCCATTATAAATCCTATTTTTATCTGTTTCACTTTCATTAAAATGCACGCTTAATGAGGGCAGAAAATTTAATGTTTGTTTATTGGTAAAACACTAAAAAGTCATTTATTCTAATAAGTTCTACAGTGTATTCTAATAAGTCTTATAGAGTATTCCAGTTCGGGAAAAGTAAAACCTTTGAAATTTTTAAGAATAAAAAGGTATCTGCACAAAATTCTGAATGATGAATATAAAAATCTCAAGTTTATACATCAGAATAAAAGTCATCATGCTTTAATAGTAAAAGATTAAAAATGTGTCTGCTAAAATAGAAAACAAAATTACAGTAAATATTTAATAAATGCCTACTATGTATTTCTATACCACCTCTCAATTTACTACCTTCTGCTGCCTTAGCAGCATTATTATTTAATGTAATCTTGGAATTTTTATTCAAAGCAAAAAAAAATCAAAATGAAAAGGCTTAATAAAAATCACAGTTACTTGTACATATCATTGTTTTCTACAGAGTAAACTTTGGGCTATCAGATGAAAATCCATTAAAATTATTAAGAGAGTTAATTCAGTGGCTGAATACACAATTAGAAAATATTTTCTCAGTATTAGCAATATCTTTCTGGAAAATGTAATGGAAACAACAACAAATTGAAAATGGTATATTGAAATAATTTTACAAATATTTATATGAACTAGGCATAAAAAAAGATTTGTTGAGACACTGAAAAAATGAATCAAATGGAGAGCTGTTCACATCCTTAATTCAAATTTATTTAGGGCAATGCTTCCAAATGTTAATCCTTGGGGCCCTGTTTTAGGATATGCTAATATAGATTATATACAAACAAATTTAGACATGCACACATCTTGTGACAAAGGCATATGGGAAAGGCTATTTACTCTACTCATTTATTGGTCAATCATGGAGAAATCCACCTGTTGGAAGTTCCATGATACCCTGCCAAAATAAATCTACAGTAAAATAAAGCTTGGTTTTTACCCAGATTTCTCTGAATCCATGTCTTTGGTAACATCTTATTAACATATGGCATGGTGTTGAACAAAATAAAATTTTGAAAAAGTGCTACTTAATAGGGTCAATCTGATTTAAATCAAAATGCCAGTAGCAATTTGATGCTAATTGATTGAGATCAAATCATGTCCCCCACACGAGGCATTTCAGGACCCAAGCCCTGGCCCCGTGGGTGTGAACTCATTTGTAAGTAGGATCTTTGAGGATGCTATTAGTTAAGATGTGCCCAAACTGAAGAGGGAGGGTCTTATTCCAATACAGATGAAGCCCTCATAAGCAAAGAAAATTGACACAGAAAGTGAAGCCATAGGGAGCAGCAAGAAGCTGGAATTCAGTAGAACCCAGATGAGAAAGGAGAGGATTGCATGTGCATTGCCATGTGATGAAAAAGCCAAGGAACCCCAAAGATTGACAGGCAGCCAGAAGACAGTGACCCTGGGGGGAAGAAAGTCTTCTAGGCCCTGAAACCACGAACCAATATATTCCTGTTGTTTAGCCAACCCATTGTATGGTATTTGTTTTAGCAGCTAGGAAATTAAAACATTAATCTTGAAGTGACTCTAATGTCCCCCTGAATGAATAACCAATGGGGATAAGCTGAGACATTAAATGAAAACATTTGTCTCTCATTAATTATAAACAAATAAAACCATTTTACAAAGGTTTTATCATGAGCAACTATTGCTTCCAGATATTAAAACATAATAATTGGTTATATCTAAAAATACATTTTAGACATATAAGGAAAGTTGGAGCAATACATGGTACGGGAAAGTCCAGAAATCCCCATGCGTCAATCCATTAGTAAATGTTGCTAAAGAGATGTGCCAGAATAGTGCATTTCTATGTATGGTTTAGTTTGTGTAAAAACTTCATATCTATAAAGGAGAAATCATAAAATCATTGATGGAGGGAAAATAATTTATTAAATGATAGTAGAACCTTGTTTAGTCATTTGGGTAAATCATCAATACTTGCACACAATCTCACATAACACATCAAAAATTCCATGCTGGGGAAGCGGCTGTGGCTCAATCAGTAGGGCTCCCGTTTACCATATGGGAGGCCCCGGGTTCGGTTCCCGGGGCCTCCTGGTGAAGGCAAAGCCCGCCCGCATGGCATGGTTAGCTGACCCAGCGAGCACAAGCAGTAAGGGGGCGATAAATGAATAAATAAATAAAATTAAAAAAAAAAAAAAAAAATTCCATGCTGGTATTCAGACCAGTTTTTAAACTATAAACACTTAAATGATTATATAATCAAAAGTTTTAAAAAATTTTTTTGGATGGGACAGGACAATCTAAATTTTCAAGGAAATCACAAGATTTGACATCATAAAGGTGAAAACATTTGTCTCTTATATTAGTCATCCAGAAGGGGTACTAATGTGAAATACCAAAAATGGGTTGGTCTTTATAAAGGGTATTTATTTGGGGTAGAAGTCCACAGATAACAGGCCATAAACCATTAAGTTTCTTCTCACCAAAGTTCATTGCCACGTGTTGGAGCAAGACAGCTGCCGACGTTTGCCAGGGTTCAGGCTTCTGGGGTTCCTCTCTTCCCGGGGCTGCGTTTCTCTCCGGGCTTAGCTCCTGTTTCCTCCACAAGGTCAGCTGAAGACTATCAGGTGAACGGCTCACTTCTCTTCCTCTGGGACCTTTTCTCCAACATCAAATCTGCTTCTCAAAAACCACTTCAACTCTGTTCTATGCCTTGCCTTTTATATTCAATTCCCCACCTACCAAAGGGGTGGGGCTCAACGCCCTACTGACGTGGCCCAGTCAACGCCGTAATTATAACTTAATCATGCCCAGATTAACAGATCAGTTTACAAGCATGATCCAATTATATTTTTGGAATTCATAATTACATCAAACGGCCAAATGGCCACATCTCTCATAAATTATAAACAAATATAATAATTACAATACCTCTGAAAAATAATCATATATTAGAAATGCATAGATATCAACATTTACAAAAACATCTCTTTAGATAAATCTTCAAAGATCATGAACAATACATATGAAATTTCAAATAAATATATATATATTTAGATGCACATTTCTGCACATATGATATATATGCAGGGCATTTTAGTTGAAATAAGTTATGAAATAAATGTACTAGGGATGCTATATTCCAGCCTCTTTAGCCTGGAGTCCTGAAGGCCAGTCTTATTGCCCAGGCAGAACACACTTCTGAAAAGAAATATTCTGGATCCTCTCACAGAAATGTGGAATGACTGCATATCACTAACCCAAGTAGCTGTGAAAACACGCAACAAGTAGAGGGTCTTTTTCTCTCTTTTGAACGGGCAGTGAGTTGAAGGGGGGAGTGCAAGAGGAGAGCCCACACACTACCTTGAGGGTTGTAGCTTGGTTTTCTTTGCTCTTCTTTCGTTTCTTTTTCCCTGAATTGACTAGCTGGTTTGACTTGGTCTGCAAAAAAGTTGAAGAGTGAAACTGGTGACAGGAGTGGGGAAAGTGATAGGGTTAGTGGAAGGACTGTGGTCAGTGGATTTCCCTACAGGTTTAACCAAGGACAGCCTGTCCTAAGTTAAAAGGGGCAGAAAGTGGCCCTGCAGCTTTTCTTCCCAGGACAGGCTGGGTTGTGCCTATAACACACCAGCCCCACCCAGGTAGGACAGTTTATCCCTGGAAAAGGACACTGGGCAGGCCCTGGAGCCCTGCAGGTGGCCTGTGCACTGATCTTTTCAAAGGACACCCACACTGAAAGGCCCATGTGGTTTTGACTTCCACAGTAGATGCCCTACCATGTCACCTTTCACTGCAAGAGTGGAAAATTTGGAGCAATTATTATAAAGCAACCCTGCTCTCTAGAACCATCCCTGCAAAAGTGAGCCTATGGCTGCCTTAAACTTGATCCTTGGAACTATCATGAACAAAATGGCCTTTCTACTGGAATAGTCTAGGGACTATTCAACTCCAGAAGATGGGATTTTAACTGGTGCCACTTCTAGTTTTGGAAGCTGCTTTGTCCAGGATCTAGCATATCAGAATAAAGCTCTATTTTGTCTGTTTAAATTCATCAGCAGCCAGTGGAAATGGTTTTCCAAATAGCCAGCCTCACTTTTCCCTTGCCATAACCTTTTCATACCTTTCTCTCTTCCTGAAGAAGAATTTGTCTCCCCCTAATTGCAGCTTTCTGTAGCCAAAGGGCCCTGTATATCCTTTCTCTCCTTACATGGACATCCAGCTGGGCAAAGTTTATTCTGCTTTATGTCCCATAATCTGTCATGGCTGATTTTGTTATAACAAGATCTGAACAGATGGGGAATGGTTTGTTCAAGAATTACTTGCAATATGAGTGACCTATAGAAAAAATTGGAAGCTGGAATGCAATCCCTGCAATAAAATCCCAAACTCGTTATCCTCCCCACAGGATGTCCATGTAGCTTGTAGCTCGCCCCCACATGAAGGTGTTAATGACGAATCCAGAGGCCTATAAAGGACTCTAGTCCTCTGGTAAATAACACTGGCACAAACAAAGGAATAAGCTAGCAACAGAGCAAGGCAGGAAGAATTCTTTGTTAAAACTTGTCTTTTAGGGTCTTCTTTTTTTCCTACCAATTGACACATACTTAAAAGATACAAACACAATCAGTTAACAATGGAATGGAAATGCTGCAAATAAGGCAATTTCCTTGGAACTGGAAAATCTCCAGAATTAGACAGATTCCCATCAGCATTTAATAAACTTTCTCAACACCTACTGAGTCCAATTTCATAGTTCTCCAAAGTTCTTGCTAAGCATGACGGGGAAGATAATCAGAAACACTTATGGACAATATGTTGTCTGAAGAGAGTATTAAAAAAAATACATCAGTCAATGAGAATGCCATTAATCTTCTAATCCAGCTGTCCATATTTATGCTGATTTTCCAAAATAAAATGCATCATACCAAGTCGTTAATGCCTCCGCTCCAAAAAGACCATTCAAATAAATTAAAAAAATAAAATAAAGCCATTCCCTGCATACATTCTCTGTGGTTTAGCATGTTTTCCAGGGCCTGCTCAATTAAAGCAAGCCTGAAGCCATTTCTACATTTAATAAATTGCAACATTAACCGCATGATCTTTGAACAGCATTTATGATCCAACTACATATTCTCTGTAAGAACCAAAATAAAAATAACACGAGTAAAGAAAATGATGAGAAAGAAAACTTTCAATGTTTATGTTGTCATACAGTGGGCTTCTTCTGAAAGACACTATTGCTTTTTCACTATGGACCCCTATCTTAGCCATATCAGAATTTGAACATCACAATTTGCTTGTACCTCACAAGTTCACAGTTGATCAAATTGTGCTTTAAATTGTCTTTTTCTGTTTTCGGTGAAATCATTTCTTCTGTAGAGGTAAATTTTAATTTCTTGAAGGCAGGGGCCATTGATTTTCTCTTCCACAGGACAGACACATAGTTAATACTTAATAATGCAGGATAGATGTTCTCATGGCTAACAATTCCCATCCCACCTATTGAAAAGCAACCCAAGGGGATGGAAGATCATCTATCGAATGCTTAGCCCTGCAGCTACCTCATTAGCATCGGTAAAAGCAGATTCAAGGAAGGCCTTGGAGATTCAGTATGCCACCACAGGCAGTTTTCTGACTTCTGAGAATGTGGCTGAGCTTCAAACTCTTCCTCCTCAAATGTCCATTTGTGTACTGCACTCTGAGTTTGGCATTAGAAATCTAAGACTTGACTACTCTGGAAACTTTCCCCACAGGAGAGACTCACAAACTTTGCCAATCATTTTCCAAAGCTACTCTAAGTAATGAGTCACTGGGGTAAGGGCACTCAACATTTTAACAGCTCTTTATCCCTGTTAGTTAATTATCCTGCAATGCTGAGAATGACAATGGTTCGCATTTAAGAGGAAAATGAATGGTTTTGCTAAAGATGAAAAAAGCCATTGAAACTGGTCTCTTAGAACACTGGGCATTTTGCCTCGGATATACCCAGGAGGATACACTTGCCTTCTTTCCTCCTCCCCAGCCACCCTGGCATGAGGACACTTTTATTTCCTTGACATGTTGTTCTCCATTTACCAAGAAGTCTGGCAAATCTTCTTTCAGCACCTCACCTCTGTAGCAACACTTCCATGGGCAACTTAAGTATCAGTGAGACATTGACAGTCATCACTGGGTGTTTCCTGGCTTTGGTCAAGGCTAGGAAAAGTTTCGTGGCTTGAACAGATAGAGGCTGAAAGAATGCATAAGAGCTTGCTGCTTTCCAGTCAATTCTTCCCAACTATCTGCCGTAAGCACTATCAATTACTCATCAATCCAACACCCTCACCATCACCACTGCACACCCTGGATTGCACACACACACAAATTCACAAACACACATTAAATGGCTCTCATTCTGATTTTGGCTGCTTTCACAGCAGAAATAAGGCTTTTCCTTTCTTCCTCAGTATGAAAGGAGACCCAGTCCTTTCTCTTTACTCCTATCAGCATAGTTGAGGAAGGGTAGAAGTTCTAAATGCTTAGTAAGCAGCTATGGAAAAAGAGCAGAGAGGGAGTGTGTAGATGACTCCCACATTCCTTGCTTCCCAGCACCTTTCCTACTAGGTCTTCCTAAGGAAGAAGAGGCCAAGAGAGTTAGAGTAACAGAAGGATTTGCTCTAAGCTCTGTGAACTCTGAACAGACACCTAAATCTGACTAAAGGTTAGGTGTGCACTTGTGTGTTTGTTGTGTGTGTGTGTTTATGGTGACTAGGTTAATGAAAGCCAGCTTTGCCAATGAGGGGGTGACATTCAATATATATACTAGTAGGTATGCAGGTGAGAAAGTAGGTATTATAATCCTATATATCTACTACTCAGAAGGGAAACTGTTAACTTTTTTGTCATATTGACTCCAAACTCTAAGATTGTCCTGTGTCCCACACCCCCACTCCCATTGTAGGCATACACAATGAATTACATGTGCATCTTTGCTGTCAGTATTTTGCTTGTCTGATTGTTTTGCATGATGTTTGCTATGCTCATTTTATCTTTACACACATACACACACCGAGACAATGAATTACACATAGAGTACTTTTGGAATGTTTTAAAATATACATAGTTACTATCATGCTATATGTATTTTTCTGTAACTTGCCATCTTCTCTCAACATTGTGTTTGAAATTTCTTCAGATAGATTGATGATAGATGATAGATAGATAGATAGATAGATAGATAGATAGATAGATAAATAGATGGAAAAATAGATGATTGAAAGATCAAGATACATAGATGAATTGATTGGTTGATAAAGAGAGAGAAAGAAATAAAGAAGAGAATTTGCTCTATTCAAATATTGTAAACTATTTCATTGTGGGAACATGTGCCATTTCTTTAATTACAAGTATTATCGTACTGATTCACCTTTAGGCTGGTGCCAGGTAATTGTTGTTTTTGTCCTGAGTGCACACGTTTCCATGGTGCATGTGGGGTGGAACCATTTTTCTTGCACTGCTATTGAATAATTTATCCTTACCTCAGAGATTTCCCTTTCAGTAAATCTGGAAGTGTTTTGTTAAACCATTTTCTCTGTAAATAATACTTCTCCCACATTCTCATTTCTTTGTCTTATTTATTTATTTATTTATTTAACAAGTATTAAAAGTGCTTCAGAGCTTCCTATTTCATCATCCACGTGTCAACTTATTTTTCATGTCTTCCATCTCTTTATATTTTGGGCAACATTCTTGATATCTTTCTTAGATCTATAATCTATTGAACTAACTTTCCTTCATTGTGTCTTTTTTCATTTAACTCATATGAAGTCATTATTTGTTTTCAATAATACCTATTTTTATTATTGATTGAATTTCTATTGTGTTTTTTAACTATACCTGTTCTTTTCCCATAAATTCCTATTCTTCTGTTAATAGACTCTATCCTTCACTTTATCTCATCGAGAATTAGAAACATGACTTATTTTATGTTCTCTTGATGCTGTTCTTTTATTTCCAGGTCTTCGCTTGTCAATTTTCTTTCTTGAATCTGTAATTTATGCCAACAGCAATGGGTTTTCTCATGGGTTTGTAATGTGCCCCTGTGAGCTCTTTGGTGGGCGATATCTTGCAGGAGAATCATATGCTCCTCCTGGTAGTGGATGCATTACTATAGTTCAGTTTTAATTTTTGAATTCTGGGAGTGAGGGGTTGCTTTTGTTTTAGCACAGTGCCTCATTTTCCACTCTTTGGCCCAGGGCATGTGGCCAGCTTTTCTGCTGGGTTGCGAGGTCAATGGGCAATGCCTTTTTAGTCCATAGGCATTGCAGGGTCTAGCAATTAGGCAGCAAGCCTAGTTCCAGCTTGTCCCCACATACAGAGCCTGTAGCCTTGACACCCCACCAGAAAAGGTATTAGATCCTTAAGTCATACATCTAATGGCCTCAGTAGGGCCACCATCTAATCGCGATGGATGTGAGTCCTTTCTTCATTTCTAGCACCTAGAAAGTGATATCTTCCATTCCTTAAAATTGCCTTCTTGGCTGAGGGATTGACTTCCTTGGTCTACTTAGCCTGTTCTTAGTCTGTTCTTTGACCAGAATTTCTCTTCCGCACCGATTTGTATAACCACCCCAATCATATTCCTGTTTTCTCTATATGCCTGGGTTAGTCTTTGGCTTTCTTTTTCCATCTGCTACCCTTTTATCAATACCATGTGACTGTAATTATTACCATTATATAATGTCTTGATATGTAAAAATGCAAGATTACTTTCTTTTGTTACTCAAAATACCTTCGCCCATTACTTTTCTGTAGGAATCCTGGTAAAATCACTTTGTGCTTCCAGATTTACTGTGCAAAAACGTTACCAAAAAGGGATAAGAAATCCTACCCAGATAACAGATATAGTGGAGGGGGCACTCTCATCAATCCATTCATGAGACTGCCCTGTTACTAAATTGTAACGACAGCCAAAGATATGGAAAGAGTCCAGAGCAGTGCTGAGGCTCCCTATCGATGGCAGAACCCTTCAGAAATGCACAAATTTTTCCGATGGAAAGGTCAAGGTCTGGAATCAGCAGCTCCGTGGAGGAATTATCCCCAAATCTGATTATTAAGAAAGGGTAAAGTCCAAGGTATCTTCAATTAATATTTACAAGCTTTTAAGTTAAGCCGTGCCTATGAGCGGTTTGAAGCAGATATTAACTCCCATTAAGGGCCTGGTAATCTGATAGGAAACCAGATCAAGACATGCGAGGACTATTCCATTCGCCTCCTGCAACAGTTAAGCACAAAAAGGGCAACATCCTCCGGGCAGTGACAGCAAGGAGTGTGCCAGTGTGCGTGGGAGCACAGGCAGAGGCTTTGTTCAGCTCCCAGAGGCTGGTTAACGTCTCACTTCTTGGGAGAGGCGGGTGAGGGGAGAGAGTCAAGGAGAATGAATCACCGCCCAGGGTCTTCATCAATCTTCCCCACGGCCCCGGGAGCACAAATAGAGGCAGGTGCCCGTGGTAACTCTAACCACATTACAAGGACAGTGTATTATCACAAAATTACTAATTTGTTGAGGCGACAGTACAATTTACACATCTCCAGTCCCATCTCTAATAGTCTGACACTTATTTGTTGCTGAAAAGAAGCACACAGCAGGAGAGGGTCTGAGAGGCGAACCAATCCGTGCAAGGCTTTCAGAAGGCACAATGGGCACGCTCCTGCTGCAGAACTTCACAAGGAAAGGTTTCAAAGGGGAATGAAGCCCCATTTCTAAGGGGAAAAGAGATTTTTGAAACAGGAAACATTGATAATGATACTATAAAAAATAGGACAATTCCTGTTTTTTCTTACTCATAGGGCTGATCTGAGTGAATTTGAGCTCATGGAAAAATGCTTTGTAAACCTGGAGTGTTGACAGACGTGAGGGAGGCAGACGTATGCTGGGGATGTCTCAATCATCAAAACATGAAGGTTTGCAGATTCTCCAGCCCGTTAGATAATCCACTGCCTCCATTTTTCCTGTGATAATCCCACTGCTCCTCCCCCTGCTTCTTTCTGTTTTTCTTTTAAGATCTCTAAATATCTGATCAAACCTAGGCTTCCTGCTTTTACCCTCTTTAAATATTTTACTGATATACAAGGAATGAGTGGTCTGGCCCTCTTCCGTGGCCTCAGAGAAAACTGAGAACTTGTCCCTGCAAGACCACAATCAAGTAAAGACTGACAATAAGCTCTAGATATCTCAGGTTAGGAAGAAAATGCAAAGAACAGCCACCTAAGTGGCAAAACCCTGTTGCAAAGCTGAAAACTATAAAAAAAAAACAAAAAACCAAAAAACCTACGAAGGTGAATTGCACAATTATAAAAATGTGCTATCATCAATTGTAACCAATGTTCTCCACCAATGCAAGGTTTTAATTACAGGGAGGTGTATGGGAATCCTGTATTTTATGCATGACTGTTCTGTAAATCCATAACTTCTCTATTAAAGAAAGAAAAAGATAGTCTCAGATAACAAGGGACTTCAGATATATTCTAAGGGGTTATACACACAAGCACATGCATACATTTGTGTGTGTAGAGAGACTTAATATTGCAAAACAAAAAAGAGTTGGATCAGCTGTCAAGTGTGTGATGCTAACATACAAAAATGCTCTGAGATTTCACAGAATATTGAAAATATTTCTTGATGATAAACAAGGAAGGCTACACCAAGGTGACCTTAATTAAGTAAATGTTGAAATACATATATCTACATATATATGAAAAGGAGACATTAGACACAGACAGGGCAGTTGGGGGAATAGCGTTTGTAAAGGCTAACAGGTGAGATTAATCAATACTAAGTAAAGATGGCAGGATCACTGAGGTGGGAACAGAGGATCTGTGCAGAACAGGAGACAAACCTTGGAGAAGAGTCATTTCGAAGAGACTGTAGAAAAAAGCCTTCATTACCAGAAGAAAAGGAAGAACAATAGGATTAAGGAGAGGAAAGTTTTACGTAGAAGGCATATCATCTGATTTGCCCCCTTTTTTTTTTATTGTGGGTAAAAATCAAATTTTTCACAATACAAACCTATATTTGTAAAATGATGTATAAATATATATGCATATATGTGCATTTACTTACATAAATGTTATTATATATATATACATTTTTTTTTTTTTCTAAAAGATGCTTAGATTACATAAATGTTACACAAAAATTACAGGGATTCCCATGATCTCCACCTCCCATGCCTCCCATAACATCTCACATAAACATCTTTCATTAGTGTGGCACACCAGTCTTTTTACAAAGGTTACTTCAAGTTAAGAGAACATTGAAATCATCTAGATGAGAGATGGTAGAAATTTGAATTCTGGTGGTAGCTATGGTGAAAGAGATTAGATCTGAGTTAAGGCCAGAAGGATGGAGTGAATGCCTGGGGAGTGAGATGGAGGAATCAAGGAAGTTACTTAATGTGTTCGGCTTGAGCAGTTGAGTACCTAGTTCCATGTTCTGACTGGAGCACTGCAGAAAGCACACACTGGGATTTGGAATGGAATTGGGAATTTCTTATGGAAATATTATCGTTGTGATGCCTGTAAGACATCTAAGTGGACACGCTGCATAGGTACTTGATTATAAGTCTGAAATTTGGGAAAGTTCTGGGCTGGAGATAAAAATGTGAGACCCTTTAGCATGTAAGTGATTAAGACAACGAGATGATTGAGATTGCCACTAAGTCATGCAGATAGAGAAGAGTTTACAGGACCAAAGTTTAGAGGTTGAGAGGTTGAGGAGGAATCCACCAAGACTGAATAGTGCGGACCATAAAATTAGGAGTAGAGCTGAGAGGTATCCCAGAGGCAAAAGGAAGTGGTTCGAGAAAGATGTGATTTGTACCAACTACAACTGATATGCCATATAAGACAAGGACAAATATCCACCATCCACCAAGTTTGCTAATGGAAGTCATTGGTATTTAAGGAAATTTAAAAAAAATTTAGTAGAAAGATGGAGACAGAAGCCTGACCAAAGTGACTTCAAATGATAGCGAGAATGAAAAACTCAGGAAGTTTTTATTTGACCAGGAAGAGAAAATGAGAAGAAAGCTGGTGGTAAAAAGTGGTTTCCTGGTTGGTTTTTGTTGTTTTGAAGAGTATGTATTCTCATCTCCATTTTCTTTTCATGCAATACCTTCGTTATGCACTTTATTACTACAGTTGTTCAAAGCATGATATTTAGGTGGCAAAATACCCAAAGGAACAAAGATTTCAAATGAACCAGTTAGCATCACACAAGACATACATCTACTTTTGGAGCCAAGATGTGCTCTATGGCATGAAAATGCATACCTTTGTTCTGCATGGAGACTTATATTGATGGAATAAGCACAAATACATCTCCTCAGTTGGGAACAAATTCCAATTCAAATTGGCTATTGTTCAAATGAGAGTAATGAGTGTGAGACCTTCTTTTAAATTTCTTTTTATTATTAAATAGATTATCTTACACAGAAAAGTGAATACTATGGCCTAAATGGAAATTAAATAACTGAATGTCCAATAGTTAGAGCTGTAATATAAAAATTAGAATTGTGTTATAATTAATTTCAATTATATTAGAATTATTATTTACATTTATAAATGTTTGTTGCTATACTATCTATTTCTTCTAATTGATTATATTAAATCTCACCTGGCATTACACTTTCTTTTAAAATTTGTAATTTCTTTCAATCTATTTTTCTATTTATTTTACAATTTTACAATAAAGGTCTTTTTAACATCTAAAAAAAAAAAAAAAAGAAGCCATTGATTACACACATTGGGTAGATCATATGGTATGCGAATATATCTCAGTAAAACTGCTTAATAAACAAATAAATAATTGTGCAAGAATAGCCAGAAATAGCAGCTATGGACAGCAGGGGAAACAGAGAGATTAAGAGGGAAGGAATTGCCTTGTTTGTTTGTCTGGTTTTTGTTTATTATTATTGAAATAATGAAAATGCTTTAATAATAATTGAAGGGATGAACACACAACTACGTGATTATACCAAATACCTTTGATTGTACAGTTTAGATAAATTGTATGCTTTTTAAATATGTATCAATAAAAATGATTTGTTTTAAAAAATTAGGGTGGGTTAGGGGAAAGATACAGCAAACCTAAAAGATATGGACTATAGTTAATAGTAACAATTTGATGATGATTTTGAGTAGTTCGTAACTAACGTATCACAACAATGCAAGGTGTTGGGGGGGGTGATGTATGGGACCCCTGTATGATGTTATGCATGTTTGTTTTGTAAGTTCACAACTTTTACTATATACTTATTGTTTATGTATGTTCATGTATGAATGATATACTTCAATAAAAAATATATTTTAAAAAAGTGTATATATAGTGTATAGATTATATGAATGTATGTGTGTGTAGAGAGAGAGAGAGAGAGTATGCATTCACATTTTAATATAAAAATGAAGACCCCTGTATCTGCCACCAGCTTCAAAAGACCATTAGCAGCACTTAAGGGTGCCCTTTGCTGATCACATCACTCTCCTTTTATCACTCCCCCTTTTTTCCACTATTCTGAATTTTGTAATAATTATTCCATTACTTTAAAAAGTACTTTCATCAAGTATCAATAGAGTATATCCAAAGCAATGTTATTGTTTCATTTGCTTTATTGTATTTTCTATCTTAATGGAAGCACACTGTATGCATTTCTTTTTGACTAACTCTTTCAATAGACATTGCATTTGTGAGATTCATCTATTTGGATTTGTGTAGCTATTGCCCATTCAGCTTCACTGCTGTATAGTATTCATTGTGCTATCTGAATGCAGTTTTTTCTCCATTTCATTGTTAATGGAATATTCAGGTTGCTTGATGGACTTTGCTCTTCAAAAAAATGTTGCCATACACACGCACATACACACACACATATTGCATAACTCTTGATATACATGTACTACTTTTTCTTGGGGATATACCTGGGAATAAAATTTATGGTTCATGGGATTCATCCTTCTTCAATTGTGTTCAGTAATGACATACTGCTTTTCAAAGTGGTTGTACTAATTTACCAATTTACACCCCCAGCAGCAGTATATAATGGTCCTCGTTGTTTCAATCCTTGCCAACACCTGGCAGTGTCAGACGTTAATTTTTGCTCATTTTGTGGGTATGAAATAATAGTAACTCCACGTGGTTTAATTTGCATTTCCCTGGTTATCCATGATGCTAACCATCTTTTCACATTTTTACTTCCCAGCTAGGTTTTCTATTCTGTGATGCCTGCTCATGTCTTTTACCTGTTTTTCTCTTGGGCGGTTTGCCTTGTGGGAATTTTCCAATGGCTGCATCTGTCTCATTATGAGCTATTATGGCTGCTATACCTTTTAAGTACAGGAACAAGTCGGATGAAATCTTCCACAGAAAGAATGGCACTGAAACGTTTTGCTTTGCTTTTTCATAGCATTAATTGGGAAGATTCCAAGCTCCTCAAGAGAGAAGCGAGGCATGGCCACTCACCCATGTTTATTGACTTCGTGGGCTCTAAGTGCCATGTATAGTAACTGAGCAGATTGACTACCAGATTGCAGTCTTCTCTTGCCTTGTACTTCATCACTGCTTTAAACGATGGCATTCCCCATGCAGGACTGACAGGCACTCATGTCCAGCCTCGGTTCTATATCCCCAATCCATTAGCATTGGCCCCAGGTCAGCTTTTTGAATACAAGATCAATTCTAATATAGTTACATTGACTTCACTGTCTATCAGAAAATGGATAGAAAGTTGAGAGGGATCAATACATTCCAAACAACAAATCAGAAAATACATAGCGTCTATGAACCGGTTAGCATGCATGGATTTCTCCGCGCTCATCATTGATTCAAATAGAGGTAGTCCAGAAATAATGTGTTTACATCCATATCTGAAAGCCCAAATGGAAATCAGCATCTCAAGCAATGTCTTTAGCTGAAGAGAAAATAGGAAATTTAAGGAATTCTTGGCCTTGTGCTATAAGTCTTTGGTTCTGATCTGTGCCACCACTGCAGACCTAGCTCAGGGCTTCTCTCCAAGTCAAACTTGTCTGATCAACCTTGTCCCAGAAGAGATGCCCCTTAGAACATAGTTTCCAGACCCCACCAGCTCTGCCTTTCACCAAATTGCCTTCCCATCTTTTTCTGCCTATGAAAACCACGTCTAGCCAAAGTGCCGTCCAAATCTACCTCTTCTGAGGAGCCGTGGACAGAGGCTATACTGTGCCTCGTGGGAACACAGGCTGAGGTGCAAACCAGGCTTCCAGCAAATGATTGCATTAGGCATAAACAGCACAGGGGTCCACCAGGGCTGCAGAAGGGTTCCCTTCACCACAGGTCCCCTGGGGAGGCCAATTGCTTGGGACTGTGGAAGGCAGCTCTACATGGGCGGCTTTGCACTGGGGAGAAGGATCGCCAGTGCTGCCCGGGGGCAGGGATCATAAACCCGGGAGAGGGGCTCCCACCACTGAGAGCTCCGCCTGGAAGAGGAGCTGGAAGTGCTTGTTCCTGGTTTTGGGTTCAGGTACGGCCATTCCATTAGACCTAATACACCCCGCACATTGCATAATGTGGGGAGGCGAGGGCTGGGAGATGGCCACCGAGCGTGGCTGGGACTTGGCTTAGCCTGTACTCCTCTGCATTAGCTCCCACGACAAATGCCCACCCCCCACCTCAGACACAAAAGCAGAGGACCGTCAAGCCTACCGGCCTGTGGCTCTCTACAGCGTTCCCAGTCAAATTTTGGAAACTCCAGCTGCTACAGCATATTAGGAAGGCTTTGCTTATATGGTGAGCAGGCCAGTGTGGAGTAGTGATTGCATCCACATCCTCCTGTTTCCCCGGGAAGCAACTGAAGAGACCCCTCATGGAATTTGTTTGTAATTTTCAAGGGGGACAGTCGAAACCCGAGGGTGCATTGTCCTGTCAGTGTCCAACAAATTAGGCAGAGAGAGCGGCCCAACCAGTGGAAGTTTCTTTTCCTCCCCAAAGGAAGATAAATTCTGGAGGAGCACAGCGCTCCCCAAAAGAGTCACTGGTCACCTCGGGGACGTCCGTGGAATGATGACGGAGCCATCTGCCAGTTTCGTCATGTCAGGGGTTGCAGCGTTGTGAGGGATCCGGCAGCTTGTCAGGTGTCCTGCTGTTGTCATGCCTGGGTCAGCTGGATAAAGGTCTTTCTTTCCAGGATGCCACTGGGTCAGACTTTTTAAAAAAAAGGTTGGGGTGGGGGAGCGGTGGCTAGTCCTGACAGGGTGAGTGTGCCACCACTTCCTGTGCCAGACACCTTTCTCCCCTGATTGTGGTAACTTATGTTTTCCTTCTAGAGCCACCCAGTCAGTCTGTCCCTTGCCTTGAGTTATAACCTCACCCCTTTCCCATTGATTTTAATGCCTTACCCATAACTTCTGGCCCTTCTTGACTGGGGTATCCAAAAGGCCAAAGGGCACAATCCACAGGTAGCAGCGGTAACCTCCCATCCCCATTCCCGTGTGGAAGGCCCAAGTCGGCCCAGTGCTATTTGTCTCCCCTTTGCGTCTCCTGGAATGCCAGTGACCAGGGCACCTGTACCCGAAAGTGCCATGAAGGTTTGCTCACTGCCCCCAAATTGGTCACGCAGCATATGGACTTTGGGCCCCAGGGGGTGGGTGGGGCCCTTGTCCCCACCCCAGGCCAATTCTAACTGAGTCAAGTATGGATAAAGAAGTCTTTCCTGGGGGCCGCCTCGTCTGTAGTCACAGGACATAGCTCGGCTAGTGGGGCCCCGAGAGGAAGTGGGGGCGCTGACCCAGGGTTTGCTGGGTTAACAGGCAGGCACCTACCACCTGGCGGTCTGGCTCCTGGCTCAGTTACCACCGCAGCCACCACCTTAGTACCAGAGCCCTTGCCCACGCAGGGAGGGTCAGTAACTCCTCTCAGAGGAAGCCCTGGTTTTATCACAGAGGGTCTACTTTATTTCAACGATGAGACAATCTTGCTCTTATAGAATCTTGAACTTTGGGTCTAACCAAAGCTTATGGAGATAAATATTCTAATAAGAAACAAATGCCTTTTTATCATTGAAGAAAAACACATATGGTGCTTGCAATGCATGAGGCACAATTCTTAGCGTTTTGCAAATATTAGCTCATTTAATGGGCAACAAACCCTATGGGGCAGTTTTATCACTGTGCTGAATATTCTTTCTCTACCAATTATTATTATTTCCCCTGCTCAAACCCCAAGTGCCCACCTTCATCCACCAGGCTCCATTGTCTGGTTTATGGTTGAATTCAAGTGGGAGATACCAGCAATACATTCGAGGGTGGGAAGAGAGAAAGGTCGATATCCTTACTTCACCAGTTTCCTTTCTGCCAGACCGTGCTTTGACGATGGATACTTTACCAAAGTCCACAATTTCTGTTGCTAGTCCCCTCTTACAGCTCCCCCCTTTTATAACCCTCCTAAGATTGCATTAACCACTCGCTGCTTATCCCTTTAGACCCTTTAGAATTTTGTTGTTGTTGTTGGATTCCTTTATCATCCCTTATTAGTTTCCCTTGAGCCCACTCACACCTTTGTAAATATTCCTCTAATTAAACTTGTAAATTGTTTACAAGTCCCTTTTGAGCATAGCATCACACTACCTGAATGCCAACCAATATGAATGAGGAAACTGAGGCTCACTGATATTAAATTACATGCTCAAGATTATAAGGCTTGCAAGCAGCACAGGTGGGATTCAGATCCAGGGGGCCTGGCTCCACACGCTGTGCTCCTGCCCCTATGCTATGCTGCCTCTGGGGCTACAAATCTCCAAAGTTAGCCAGACAACTGGCTTTTACCTCTAACACAGGCCTTCCGATTTCTCCTTGCCAGCTGAAGTAAGGAGCAGAGTTTTCTTCCTTTGCCAGAAGAGGAGGATCAGCAGGGCTGTTTCAGAAAGGACGTGGGCAGAGCTAACCATGACAAAGGAAAGTATCACTTTTGCCCATGGTGATTTTCTCATAATCTTTTTCTGGGTTCTCCTGCTCTCTGTATCCCAATTAAACGCTAAACATAGAGGGCAATGGATTTCATATTAACGAAAACTAGCACACAATTAAAAAGAAAAGTGAGTAAAAAAGAAAGCTATAGTAGAAACATAAAATCGAAATCCTAACTGGACACTTCAAAGACTCAAAGTTGTATATATGCCCAAACTAAAACTAACTGTGAGGTTGAATTTTAATCTCAAAAGAGCTTTGGAAAGGAAAGTCCATTGAGGTTACTCAAGGTGGCAGATAAGACACTCCATTCAAATCCTACAATAAAACACCCAGAGGTTCTTCCTTCAATTTACCATGAGGACAATATTGTTTTAAGGGCAATGGATATTAAGTAGCTCCTATATGTGAGGGACTTTACCTATATATCATTGCTAAATTTCTCCACAACCTTGAAAGGTAGATCATCTTAGTCCAATTTAACAGCAGGGGAGTAAAGGCTCACATTAATTAAGTTATTTCCTCAAAATCTTATCATGAGTAGAGATCCAGGATTCCAACTCAAATCTGATTCTGAATGCTGTGTATGTTTTTTAAGTTATTACTTTACTTGAAGAGGTAAAATTATACAACCATACAAAACCTAATGATCTGGGAAAGGTAAAAAGCACCTTGAATTCTTTTTAAGATTTTTAGGCATATGCCATTCGGCCTCACTTTTGAAATTATGCAGAAACTATAAAATACATTTGTTTTCTTTTTATAGTTCCCTGAAAGCAACCATGAGTCAGGTAAGAATAAAATATAATTATGTGTTTATAGTTGGTGTCTTTATACCTGTTGGGCTGAAAGAATTTAAACACATTTGCCCAAACTATGCCATTTTCAGGATACATCTTGCTTTATGC
Organism: Tolypeutes matacus; assembly: GCA_026826555.1. NCBI lineage: Eukaryota > Metazoa > Chordata > Mammalia > Cingulata > Chlamyphoridae > Tolypeutes > Tolypeutes matacus. The sequence goes on along the minus strand of JAKSZT010054568.1, from coordinate 3,856,265 downwards.
AATGCACAGATTTCCAAAAAAAAATTTTATAGTGCAAGAATATTTAGAAATCAGGTCCTTTCCCTGATGACTTCTAAGACTATTTAAGAGAGGATAACCTCAATTTTGGATAGAGCTCCTTCCATACCCTTCTTTCCCCTTCCTTCCATTACCCAGGACAATGTGCAGTAAATTAATTAAAAGCACTGAATTAGATATTTAAATGTGGTGAAAAGGGGAGATTTTTGGTTGCCTGTATTTTATTAGAATAAAAATTTTAAAACGTAACATAGGACTGTGCAACACAAACAAGGAACCCTAAAGCAAAAACCATGGGCTACAGTTAGTAGTACAATCTTAATAATATTCTTTCATCAATTGTAATAAATGTACTACACTAATGCAAGGTGTTGATATGGGGGGAGGGGGGTAATATGGGAACTCTGTATTTTCTGCATGATTTTTCTGTAAATCTACAAGTTCTATAATAGAAAAAGTAGTTTCTAAATGCATATCCAGGTAGACATAAGCCAAAAGTGTCTGTAATGCTTATTTACTTTGGGGGACATCGTCAGTACAACCACAAGATCTGGGACGTGGGCTTTTCCTGGTTGTATAAGATTTTCCACCCAGGGGTGTAGGCTCCGTCTGTTGCAGGCAGTGCTGCTACAGTGTTTACAAAAATGGTTGAGAAAACCCATGTCTGCCTGACAGCTTTTTACCGCATCAATTATAAATGCATTTTCCCTTGGGTAGTATTATCTCTCACCCAAGGAATTTTCCACTGTCCTGGAGCATTTGCTGAGGAGAATTGATTAGGAAGGCGGCTTCCCAGTAGATGGAGAGGAAGTACAAATGTTTCTGTTTGAAGCTGCTGTCCTCCTTGCGAAAGTACTGCAAGCATTGAACAATCACAGTGGAAATCCTCGCGGAAGCTGCTGTGGGAGGACTGGCCGTTCACCTGAGGGGCAGCAGACCCAGACCTGGGAGGCTTGACTTCGTCTAGCTGAGCAAAGTGGCGTTTGCTGGTGAGCGAGTCATAGACATCAGTCATTGCAGGGGAGGTGCGGGGTGGGTTTTGCTTGGGGTGGGCTGGACTTACCTGTATTGGCCACACAGAACAGGTGTGCTCTGCTTATGTTTGGGTAGATCCAGTTTTCTAAAAACTTTTTTAAAATGATGGCCATTAGGGTATTAACTGGAAATTCGTTATTAAGAAGGTAAGTTTATGTAAAATACTTTAAACAATTCTGGGTATATTTTAAAGCTTTTTTGTTTGTAAATGTTTCCTCCTTTCCTCCCTCTCTTTCTTCTCCCTCTCTCCTTCCCTTCTTCCCTTCCTCCCTTCCTCCCCTCCTTCTCTCTTCTTTCCTACTCCATTTCTCCCTGTCTTTCTTTGGCCAATTTCTTTGTACAATATTGGTTATATTTGATCCTGAAATAAGGCAATTACATTTCAACCTTCCTATCAGTGTTCTTTCATACTGACCTTGAATGGCAAGAGTTTGCTTTACAGGACTTTTCCTGTAACATCTGGCTCTGGATCAATACAGAGTAAATACTGAATTAATTAGGTAATTAAAAGGAAAATGTCATTTAAATTGATACACATATTTCTGAAAGTAAAAACTATATAAAGCAAAAGTCTTCAACTTGTTCAAAGGTTTTTTATTGCTCTTTTAAAAAGATTTATTTATTTATTTACTTTTATCCATTTTAACCCCCACACACACACACCCCCCTCCAGTTTTCCTTTTCTGCGTCCATTCGCTGGGCAATTCTCTGTGTCCATTTCCTGCTCTCTCTTCTCATCCTTCTCCTCCTGTCTTCACTGGGATTCGATCCTGGGAACCTCCAATGTGGGAGAGAGGTGTCCTACCACCTGCACCACCTTAGTTCCTGGTTTTTGGGAGCGTCTCATCTTGGCTCTCCCTTGTGTCACTCTCCTGTTATGTCATCATCTTGCTGTGTGGCTTGCGGGGACTGGCGGCGCACCTGCGCACAGGGCCTGGCAGCCCACGCACCTTCTGTGTTTCTTTATTTTTACCGGGAGGTCCCAGGGATCAAACCCAGGTCCCTCCATATGGGAGATGAATGCCCAACAATTTGAGCCACATTCTCCCGCCATGTTCAAAGATTTTGAGCCTGTAATTCCATGACTATGAAGTTCTCTTTAGGAAATGCACTGACACTGTGCTATTCATTACAATAGTCACAAGTCACATGTGGCTGTTGAGCACTTGAAAATGGGCAAGTCTGAATTGAAATGTGCTACAAGTGTAAGGTATATGCTGAGTTTTGAAGACAATGTAAGAAAGGATATAAACTATCTCATTAGTAATTTTTATTATGATAATATATGGAAATGAAATATTTTAAACCTACTGGGTCAAAGGATATATGTTTTAAAAATTAATTTCACTTGTCTCTTTTTACCCTTTTAATGTGACTGCTAGAAAATTTTAAATTGCATAGATTGGCTCACATTTGTATCTTACACCATCTATCTGTGAACCCAGGTGCTCTAAACGGAAAGGAGGAAAATTCTACGTGCCTATACTATCTCTTCATTTGTACCACGTTTGTTCTTAGTAAGCCACTGAAAGATTTATCAATGAGAGGATGGCTCTGATATAATATAGAAATATATTATATCAATGGTATGCAGACACTATAAATGGTAATTATGGAGACTGAAGCAATATGAAAGCTATATAGGAAACACATTTAAAGAAAAAGCATGATAAAAAATTGTATGCACAATAGGTGTATAGACCTTTTGTAATAATACATATGAGAACAAATATGAAAAATAGTTTTTATAATGGAAATAAGATTATAGAAGACTGTATTTTCTTTTTAAAATGCCCATTATTGGAATTATACTATTGGTTTTGCAAATAAAACTATCAGAATAAAAAGATAAAACCAGAAAGGGAAAGCTGTTTTGTCCAAGTCTGAGTCCTCTAACTTTCAAGTGCCTTGTAAGCTTGGTGCATCAATTGTTGGCGATTGTAATGTGGGAATGTGGTTGACATATGGCTTAACCTTGCGTCTTAATATGGAGTAAATATTCCATAACCCCACCAAGATTACACACATACACACAGAGACAAAGAAATTGAATGAATAAGCACTGGTTCTTCACCAGCCCTGACTACCCACCTCACCCCCATGTATTTTATTGCTAGTCCCCAGGTCTAGGTCCCCATTGTCCCATTGTCCCATTGTCGCATTGTCTCATTTTAACTGGTCCACTGTAGCATTCTACTAAACTCCCTGCCTCCATTTTCCCCATCCCTCCAGTTTATCTAAACATTGTACAAGATCACTGTCCCTAAGGCACTTCTTTTACAACGCCTTGCCCCTGCTGATCAAGGAAAACAATGAAAATAAATAAATAAATAAATAAGCAACCACTCTATTACCTATAGAACCAATTGCCTTGGTGTGTCATCATTCGAATCAGCACCCATGTGCTCTCTCACCTTGAGCCTAAAACTGCAGCTAGCCTGGAGCTGATGCATTACTCCAAATGCGGGTAAGTCTAACACCTCCAGCTAATACATTAGCCTAAGTATTTTCTGGCCTCCATCCATTTACACACTATTCATCCTTCCAGGCCTAGCCAAGCACCAGCTCTTAAAAAAGCATTTCATCTACTTCATACGTGCACAGAGACATACAGATGAGGCAGCTAACTCTAACAAACATATAGAAGCTCTATCCTTGAAATCTATCCATTCCCAAGCTAGACGAAGGATCTCAGCATGTCACTCTGACTTCTCCCTGATCACAGCACACTTTTCGGTTGGTTTTCCTTCATCAGTAGCTCTCCGTTTCCCTTTTTCCTCTCTCTAGCGTTTCTCCAGGTAGGGAGCACCATTGCATCATGCTTGCATTTCCGCAACTACCTTTTCAGTAGCCCAACCTCTCCCCACATCAGCACTAAAGCGTAATTCGTAAACACAGCTCCGATTGTCCATTCCGTTGTTGAAGGCTTCTAAGATCTCTGAACCACCCACAGGATCATGGCTGTGGTCTTTTATGGAGCTTTCCATGACTGACCCTGTCTATCTAGCGATATTTCTCAGCACTTACTGCATCATAGCTAATGCTGCAGAAACAACAAACTGCTTGTTTGTTGGTAATTGTAGCATTTGGTTTCTCCCCCACTGTGTATAAGCAAACTGCATTTAGGTTTTTTTCCCTTATCCTTTGAAACTGAAACGAGCATGGTTTTCTTGAGGAAATGACCATAAAATCAGTCCTGACCTCCACTGATAGCTAGTTTCACTGCTTCCCCTCTGTTCTCCTTACTCTCACCCTTGCTTTACACAGCTATCCATTCATTTTCATAAATTTCATTTGCAAAATATGTGTGCTTGTCCTCCTCAGCAGACAGTGAGCACCTTGAGAGCAGAGAATATACTGTATTCACTTCTCTGTCACTGGCTCCTAATATATGGCAGGAAATTAATGCCAGTTTCTGGGATGAATCAGCAAAGAGGGTCAACCTGGCTCATGGCACGTAGAAGAGTTATAATAACAAGACTTTAATCCACTTTCTATTATATTACTGTCTATACACAGTGATGAAGCCAATATTTGCTTATTTAATCTAATAACTCTCTTTTGTTCTCGCCAAAATATCTGTGCTGAGGTGGACAATTCTCTGGCATTTTTGGTTCCACAAAACAGGAGATCTTCACTCAAGCTAGCTGTAAAGACAGAAAGGGAAGGGTATGCAGACCTGCTTCACCTTGGTCTTGTTCGGAATATTTCAAGTTTATGAGATCAGTCAGTTACAGCTTGCAAAGGTGAATCTTGGCCCAGGTAAATGTTAGTATTAGATATTTGATTTTTGCAAGAAACATATTTTCTATTGGGTTCCTCCTTTTAAATACCATGACCAGAAGGGTCCATGAGGAAATCAAAGAAATGTGTTTGCCTTTACTTCTCCTCGTTATATGTACTATCTATTCCTAGATATGGTTCTGTACTGCCCTTTTTAGTGCATAAGTATTTCCTAAGGGGCCCTGAGGTATCTTTTGAAATACCAGGGAAATAACTTACCATCTCATAAAATTAATTGGACAAGAATATACATTACATTTATAAAATGCCTGTTAAGAGATGTTTAAAATGTGGCCACATTTACCTATATTTCCTCTGTTTATACAATTTATTGTAATAGGAACTAGAAATAAATGTTTCTATAAAATGAGTAAATAATGTATTAAGACCTGGTTCTAAGTGATGGAGATATATTTCAAAAGAAAACAAAATATGTCTTATCAAATTAAAAATATGTTTAGACTATAATTTTAAAAGCTACATATAATTATGAAATGGTACATTTTGACAGTTTGATAACTTCTTTTGTAATTCCCTAATAAGGAAAAAAAAAAAAAACCACTCGAGTTTTACCAAATAAGAAATGAAATAAAAAGTTTATTGAAAATGTTGCCTAGATTACAAAAATTCAATTTTAAAAGAAATATCTTCTGAATACTGTGACCCTATACTTCATAAACAAGCTTACTATAGCCGTTCATTTTCAAGTGTTGCTCCGAATGAACATTTTTTTCATTGATTCATCAATAATCATCTTCTAAATACCTATTCTTATCAAGTAATATCCTAGAATATTGGAAGTCTTAGTAGGAAGCAAAAATTGAGACACTTTTAAAATAATTGAGGCATATTCTGGAAAATCACAAATATTAAGTCAGAGACATTATAAGATCACATCATATCTAGACGTCAAAGAATGCAGCATAGGCATTTCCCCATTAATCAAAAATGTATCCAGAATATAAGATGCCATTTACAACCACATTGTAGCAGTTTGGCAGTTTGATATAGTGATGAATTCCAAAAATAGATATTGGATTATGCTTGTAAACTGCTCTTTCACATGATTAAGTTATGATTAGGGCTTTGATTGGGCCACGTCAGTAGGGCGTTGAGCCCTGCCCCTTGGTGGGTGGGGAATCAAAGGTAAAAGATATGGCAAAGGACAGAGTTGGAGTTGTAAGATGGAATTTTTGATGTTGGAATTCTGAAGCTGAGTTTTAATGCTGGAGCCCAGGGAAGTAAGCACACAGAGGAGCTTGGTCGTGAGGAAGGAGAGAAGGCCCTGGGAAAGAAGACGAGCCATTTGCCTGATAGTCTACAGCTGACCTTGTGGAGGAAACAGAGGCGCTGAGCTGAGAGAGAAACGCAGCCCTGGGAAGAGAGGAGCCCAAGAAGCCTGAACACTGGCAAACATCAGCAGCTGTCTTGCTCCAACATGTGGCAACAGACTTTGGTGAAGGAAGAAACTTATGCTTTATGGTCTGATAACTATATCTACGCCAAATAAATACCCTTTATAAAGGCCAACAGATTTCTGGTATTTTGTATCAGCACCCCTTTGGCTGACTAATACACACATGTCCACATTTCCCATTAAAATATTTTAAAATTGGGGATGGGTATAGTGAGGCAAAAACAAAAAACAGAATAAAATAATTTTAATATTTTAGAGGTTACCCTTACCAAACCTAGTGGATGTGAATCATATATGTAGAGCTTGGATCAGCCGTATAAGTGATTGTCTCCATGGTTCTTGTTTTCCCACAGACGGTCTGTTCCTGAGTAAGGCGCAAAGGTCACCTTTCTGGCCAGTAGCCACCCTCTACTTGAATGCTGTTAGATGGCACCAAATCAGGCAGCTCATAGCAGCTGATGGCCAAATAATCCAAGTGTAATTAAAAGTCATGTTCAGAAAACAAAAAGAAATCCCCACAGGGCTGCTTCCAGGAGGAAAGCTATCAGGCATCCACACGGCAAGACAAATAAAAAGGATATTCGAGCCAAAAATGATGGGAAAGAAAACAGACCTGGCTGAAGATGGAAGCACTAAGGAGGGGAACTGGGAGTTCACAGGCTCCAAAAGCAAAGGCTGTTCAGAGCTGATTAGCTCACCTGAAGGTGACAGAAAAGGGAAATGAGAAAAAACCCTGCTTTGTACCTGAAACAGGAGAAATGCCCTAAGCTCATTAGCATCAGGGAGCCAAAAGGTTTTGTTCCCACATTAAATTAGAGAGAATTACAGAATAATGACTGTTTTTGGTAAACAGAATTAATGCCTGGATGTAATTAATGCCTGGACAGTAGCATCGGTGCCTCAGGTCAGTCATTTCTCCTGTGGACAAAAAGGAACATTTGTATTGAAGTCTCTGACGTCAGCAAAGAAGCTTGCCTGGATTTTCTATAGGGGGAATGAGAAATTTATTGAAGCAATGAACAGTTATAAAGTGATAGGTAAACCACTGTTGACAGGAAATCTCTTTGGAAAAAAAATTCTTCCTTCGTCAAGGCAAGTTTCTGTGAATTGGGGTAGAACCATGTATACTTTTCTAAATGTATACTTTTAGAAAATCATACTACCTGAGTCTCTTTGTTGGGTAGCTTTGTAACTAAATACAGAAAGGAGCTTCTTCTAGTGGACACATTTTTTTACTGGATTCTCTCAATTTGGCAGAAGACATGAGCCACTAATAAAATATTTACGCTATAAATGGGCAGGTAAATTTCCCTATGTATAAGAAATGTCATTTTCTAAACTTACTATCAGAATATCTGATGTCTACCTTATTGAATGGTAATGAGGCATTCTTTGGATAACCAGTCTTATGCAGCAGAAGCTTACACAGAACTCTGTTGGTTTTGTGAAGAGTACAGAGTAGTAGTATTCCCCTCTCCCCCACTGAGATATTACCCTCATCTGTCTGCTCATTGTCTGTTCACTGTGTCAGCCCTTCTTCTTTGGGAGACACTAGGAACCAAACCCGGGACCTCCCATGTGGGAGGCAGGAACCCAACTGTTTGAGCCATGTCTGCTCCCCAGAATAGTATTTTGGTTTTTAAAAATGTTGCTTTTAAATATTTAGAGCACGAATATAAACTATGTACATAAATTTACTGGGTTTCTTTTCTCTATTACTCTCTTAAATCCAAAACTGGATAAATTAGCCCACATTTTGAGGCTGTGTTTGACTATGTGGCACTGAATAATGCTCCTTTTGGGGGACCTCAAAAATGTCACTTACCTCCAGAGCAGCTGACAGTGAGAGTCAATGAGGGCTTTCTGTGTCTATCAACTAGGAGAAACTAATCATAGACACTGAGACACTGGATGCAGAAAGAAAGCAAGTAATGTAAGCTCCAACCTGGAAGTCATAAGTGCAGATATTTTTGTCACAGGCAGTGATGTGTGTCCTAGCTGCTCCTAGTATAGGCAAATCATGTTTGAGTAGCTGCAATTTTGCATGGGCTTTAAAAATATTTAAATAGTCTCCTAAGAAATCTTAGAAAGGAGAAGTATTTTAGAGTAATGATACAGATATTTTAAAAAATGCTAGATTGACTGGAACTACATGTTTCTCTGGTTAGCTAGTTCCTGTTTTGTTTTGTTTTTGTCTGACATATTTATACAAATGTTTATATGGGATGCATTGAATTGTAGCAATTAGGAATGATTATGAAATAAGATATATCTAGAACCAAATCCTAGTTCTGCCTGTAAATTACTTAATTTTTCTGAACTCCATTTTCTTTATTTATAAAATGGAGAAAATGGATCTGTTGTAAATTCTAAATGAGGTAATATTTATTCCAAGCTCACCACAGCACCTGGTGTAACATTAGCACTCAAGAAATCACACAATAAAGTAGAATAAAATTTAATTAAATTTAAAAGTTTAGATAGACTCAATAAATTATGGATGGCTTTCCATTTAGTGCACAGCTTTAGAAATTAACAGTGACTGACGTCGAGTGAAAGGCTGCTCTGACAAGGAAACCGCACGGAATATGATGTCTATTACTCCACGGTGGAATGGGATGGTAGCAGCTGCAGTGATTATCAGTATGACTAAACACCCTTCATCAGCCCTTTCCCACGGCTGACCCAGGATTCTCCAGGTGGTATAAGACACACAGTGTAATGAGACTTGATTGTTCCCGTATGTTGTTTTACCAATTTGCTTTTGGTTACTTCTTATATTACCGTGATAAGACTGAGTTTCACCTGTACATAACCTTTAGGTAGTCTATTTCAGTAATCTCAAGGCCAATTTTTGAATTATTAAAGTATGAGACAAAGGAACCAAAGAAAAAAGGATCAAAGCATATTCTTCACTTATGTGAAGAGAATAGAGTTTGGAAATTTAAGTAATTGGGAGAATACAGGGGTGGATTTATGAGGATGTGAGAGCTCCCAAATGATAAAAAAAAAAAAAAAAAAAAAAAAAAAAATGGGCTTTATCTCCTGAGTCAAACAGGAAAGGGAATCTTCTGACTCCCTCCAGCAACCTTTTGGGTACCAGGTGACATATTTCTACCAATCAGCTGGATTCTTCTAAACTAAGCAGGGTACCCCAAATGGCCCCACATTTTAAGGAAATGCAATATTTTATATATAAAGCATATATGGTTTTGTTGCTTTGGTGAAGAAAAGCTATTGTTTTTCATAGATTTCTAGGACCACTTCCTTTTGTTTAAAGAAATCTTGGCTTATTGCCATGCAAACTACGACTTTTCCCTATTCTTGAACCATCACTATTTTAAAGAACTGTTTTTCAGGAAATTAGAATAGAATGAGACTATTTCTATTGTAAAGAAATTGTTTGGCTTACCAGGGAAATTCTTAAAACACTTCAAATACATTTTTCACTTTTTTTCCCTCTTTTTGAGGGAAGAAAAATAATCTACCTCTTAAGGTAATTTGACTGGGAATAGTTCCTTCCTACATTGACTCGACGCATATTTTGACCTTATGAATAAACCAAATTTTTAATACATGGTGTGGAAATCATTATTATGGCCACAGCTATGGAAGAGGAGAGGGGAAAGAAAATAAAAACAAAATAAAAAACAAAACCTTGATCTCTACTGAACAAGTTAGACTTCTACTCTGCAAGGAAAGATTGTGCCTCTATAAAATTTCCAATATTTGCGGAAGCTCTACCATTGGCTATAGCTAAAATTAGAAAAGTTTTCTCTTTTCAAAAAATTCTCAACAAGTTTGATATACCTGAAAAATTACAGAATTTCATTTGAAGGTTACTTCTGTTCCGATAATTTCAAAATTGAACTGCAAATGCATACCACTTCTCAGGCTGATGTAGACACCATTAGTGAAGCAGAGCTTGGCAAAGATTGCCTAATTGACTTGGGAACAGTGAAAATACCTGGGCATGAATTCAACCAAAGGGTTGTTAAAAATTCTCTTGTTCCTTGAAGAAAGGCTCCTTTCATTTGCAATGTAAACCACAGGACCTTCAATACACTTTGCTTAGCCTCACCCTGTGATTCTGAGCTTTCAGTACTTGTTGGTATCAAAACAAAAAAGTCAGAATCAGCTGGATTCTAAAGTTTGCATCCCATTGAAATTTACTTTTGAACAGTAAAATGCTTTATATTCTGTTTATTTTGTACAGTGTGGGTATAGTCATCCTTTTCCTGGAAAAGAACATTTATGTTAGCAAGAAAAATGAGAGGTAAAATATTTGTGAATGTATTTATGTAACCGGATTTTGCCTAGGTCCTTGGCTAAACTGCAGGAAATGAATTTTCAATAGCACGCCATATTGATTAGGCCAGGAATTTATTAAGGAATGATGAGAAGAGAAATGGGAAAAAATAACAGATAATAGGTCCCAGGGAGAGAGGAAGGGGCTGAAGAGTGATAAAGAGGGCTGATTTACAGACTACAACTTCCCATCATAGATTATAAATCCCCAGGTTTTACTTGCATAGTGATCCAGGCAGGGGGAGAATAGGCTAGAACAGAGCCAGTTTAGCGTTTGCACTTGCTTTTTAAACTATTAATTATTCCGCCCCTTTGCTAATGATGTGGGAGGAGTCCCAGCTGTTTGCTGTTTTGATTGATTACCCCACGCATCAATTCCCAGGAAGGCCCAATGATAAGGTCCCTAGAGAATATCCAGGGCTTTTCCTGGCTTCTGGAGGAAATCTCATTCCAAATGGCAGAATCTGTGAGAGTCTTCCAGCAGGCATCTTGGGGATATCAATGTCCATGTGGACTTCTCGCCAGGTTCCAAATTCATCTATTGATTCCCTACCTAGCCTCTTCATTTATACTCAATGTATGTGAAGGAAATACAGTTCCAATGCAAAAATAAGTTGAGTGAAAAGAATTGTTTGCATGTGTTTATGTGCATTTTTCTGTGAGAGAATTTCATGGATTTAATCAAATTCTCAAAATGTCTTGAGAGTACAAATGTCATTGAATAACTGATCTGTAGGGAAACTATTATGAATGATAAAAAATAGGCTATATGAATTCTATAGAATGTTTAGATTTTGAAGGCTATTAAAATAGAGCTATAATTATTCGATTAAATCCTCTTATTAATAGAAAGGAAGGGGGAGTGAAGAGGTTAACTTTTCTGAAGTTGCATAGGAAATGTCAAAGGTTATATGCATATGCATTCGGTATCTCAGAGAAATGGAGCTAATTAGCTTTCTTTAACAGAAAATATTTTCCTGCAAGGTACATTTGAATTTGAAAAACGAGCCCTTTAGCACTCAGAGGCCCAGAGATCCCCTGGAGAAGTTATGAAAATGCTGACTCCGTTGAGTATGTCTGAGATGGGGCCTGGATTCTGTATTACTAACAAGCTCCCAGGTAAGATCACTGCTGCTCTGTCACCCATTGACTACCAATGCCCTAGGCCAACAATAAATGTAGTAATGGGATAAAGAAAAGGTTGTACAGTGTTTTATTTATTTTATTTATTTTTATTTATTTATTTATTTATTTTTTTACCGGGAGGTCCCAGGGATCAAACCCAGGTCCCTCCATATGGGAGACAGACGCCCAACCAGTTGAGCCACATCCGCCCCGGTACAGTGTTTTATCTGACTTGTTAATTCAAGTTGTTTGGTATTTGGTTGACTTGCTCTAGGGTAGCATCATTGCCTTATATCTGGATTATTGCAATGGCCTGCTAATTGTTCTCCCTGGGCAGTTTGGAGCCTGTCAGTGCTCCCTTTGTGGGTCCTTGGCCTTGTTCCGGCTGGGAGAGACAGACTTGGGAAACGCCTCTGAAGTTTATGTCATCATGTGTGGGAGAACTTCAGGGCATGATATTATCTGTCTCTCACTGGGCTCACTGGGCTCATGGGGACAGTAAAATCTCCAAGAGACAGCCACCGGATTTGCTTTCCTTTCTTCTCTTTAAAGTTGCCATTAGGATTCCAAATGGCCAAAATTACTATAAAAGGGAGGCCCTGGCACAGATTTTCAATACCTAGTTGCTAATCTTACAGATTCAAACTAACCTATCTAGAATTTTGGGCTTCCATAACGTGGTATATCATGATTTTCACTTTATTTTTCATGGCTCCCAGATTTAACCTCTACTCCATAGAGCTAAATCCCCTTTACAGATGACTTTTCACAAGTGTCATTATTATTCTCACCGCCATAGTTTTCCTGATGCTATTAACCCCAGCTGAAATGTTCTGTCTTCAGCACTAAATATATCCTATCCATTCTCTAAATCCTAGCTGAAGTTGCATCAGCTTTTATCGCCGTGTTTTCCTGAAAGATCTTGCTTCCTTTTGAAATGATGAGGCATATCCAACCCTTATAGCTCTGTCAGGGTTTTCTGTGCTAGCCTTGACTTCTCATCCTGCGCATGAGAACTGAGAATTGAGAACATCTGAGATAAAGTGACTTGGAGAAGACTGTGTACCATTTACTTCAACATGACTCAGTTGTTTGTTTCAAGAAAACTTTGCCCAGAAAAGATAAGGTATAAACCAAGAAATAATTTCACAGCTTGCTTCAGGAAATTCTTTCAGATCAATTTGTCAGAGACACCCGGTAAACAGCTTACTGATTAACCACAATTTACTTATAGACTTTCAGATCTCCACTTTGTTGTGTCTGCCATTCTACCTATTATAGTAGAAGCTTTACCTGATCGCAAGTGGTTTCCCACCATGAAAGATTCACCTTAAAAGCACTTGAGCTCAGACCTTAACGTCCTATGAATATTCGTTTCAGCTTGCCCAGTTTAGACACTGCTGAGACTCTATCAAATGTTTTCTTAATGCAGTAAATCCTAATAAGATTATTTTTGCTTTATTAGAAGACTGCTACAGATAATTTGAGGAGTGCAATATTCTAAAGTATGGGCAGGGCTTCTTATACCAATGACCAATGACCCTTGGTAAATAGACAGAAATGTACTTCATAGAAGAAGAAGAGAGTGAAGGCAAGAATTGTGTAAGTTCAGTACAGAAATAAGCAATAGTGACATTTCTTAGAAAAATACCATGATGTGGGCCATCATCGTGGTAACAGCAAGTGTTAAGAGTAAGCTTTGAAAAAAATCTAGTTGTGAGTCAGAGCTTCTCTTTTAATTATACACATGATTATTAGACACCTTCTGGGACATACCTTTTCAAATTGAAAGTCTCTTCCCTATAATTTTAAGGTAATTCTTAAATTGTACTATATCTCTGTAACCAAGCCAAGATCCATAAGAAAACTTCCTGTCATTGCAATGAAGAGGCACCTCTAGATTCTATTCTCTCTTCTGGGCGTGTCTAAAGGGGTTGAAGTTATTGAACAATAACTGATACTTAGAATTCTGTAGAGTGAGTTTGTCTCTCCATTAACATGCTTAGCACTGATTATTCCGAATTACATTCTTGTGCACCACTGGTGATAACCACATGGATTATTCATTGCATGAATATAATTTTATTCCTGAAAATTAAAGGAAGAGGGAAGGCTTATAAATAAGGCAAATAAAACTGACTCAGAAACTGGTGCATCTGGGGAGCCAAAAATCCCACACTCAAGCCCTGGATGGCAAAAACCCTTAACGATGCTATGAAGAAAGCCTTATAATTGTTAATAGAGAGCAAATTATAAAGGATCATGCATTAGAGTATTGTGGGAAGAGAAGCCTGCTTAGGCAATAGGCTAAACTCCATCCCTAAAAGTAATACACAGAAGGGTGGCAGTCTTTCTACACCTGGCTTTTGTGATGTTCTAAAGCAGGGGATGTGGCAGGACAGGGTGGGTGGGATTTTCCATCCATTTCTATGATGAGTGCTATGTTATGGATCATATAATATGCTATGAAAACTTATCAGACAACCTTTACCTGGAGGTGACAAGAATAGATTGTGTTGTTCTTTCTCTTTCAATGGACTCTTTCTCTTTCCCCCACTATGACACTGATTCTTCTCTTTGTAGTTGCTTATTTACTTCAACTTGATGGTGAGCTATTTAATGACAGAGGACTTCTTATGCATTGCTGCATTCAGAGTACTCCACAAAGGGCCTGACACTTGATAAATATTCAATTATACTTGTTGCACAAATAAACACAGCCTTAACTCAATCATAAACTTTACTCCTGCTTGCCTGACATCCTTCAGATTTCCTAGTATGTTAGGATATTACAGAAATTCTTGAAGATTTTATAATGACCTTTTTATTTTCTACTACTAACCAAGCAGGTCTTGTTTCTGCCTGGAAATTCCCCCTGGAGGGGCTTCCTAAAAATCTGTCTTCTCCCAAGGGTTCAAGAGCAGTGGTGCTCTTACATCCCAATACTTTGGACAAGCAGAAAAAATTCTTTCTCTAGTACTTAGTCCTAAGCTAAATAATAAATCAACATATAATGAATAAAATAGAAATGTGAGTACTTTAAAGAAAATGAAAGGTTTTCAGGTCAGTGAAACTCTATTATAAGAGTATGTTAAGGCACTAATATATCTAGGAAAGAATACATTTCATGAGGCGTGTTCTTCCTCATGGAAGCTTAGAAAAAGAATAGTCAGGGAAGTAAATGCTCCTTGTGTCTGTCTTGATGGAATCTGGAAAGGCAAGTTCTAGCCCCACTGCCAAGACCTCTTCTGGAAGTAGAAAGAGTGTTTTCTAGTCTATCTAAGTTGAGGACTATTTTGGGGGATTCTATAACTCATTCCTGTAATTCCACGGTTGTGATCTGGTTTCTGATGTAGGTCTGTCTATGGAGAGAAGCAGCTGGTCATGCTCGCATAAATTTTGATTTCTGCATGACCATGCTATTTCTCAGTACGTCTTAATGGGCTTGTTGTTTAGATAAAAGTCTCCAAGAACTTCCTTATTGTGATATCTCTGCAAGATAGATCTGCTCCCAAGTGATGATGAAACCAGGGTCTAAGTCTGCAAAAATCAAAGCCACTTTCTACTTTGAATTATTTTACTCCAGCTACTCCCCGTCAACACCATCCTCCTCAAAATTTTTACATATTCTACCTTACTTTCTATATCATGGAGGAAATAGAAGCCATTAGATATGATTCTCTCATCATCTCTATTCCAAACACACCAGCTCAACTCAACTATATCATATCATCCCTCTACTTCTTTAAAACAAATGCTTCACTATGCATTGAATTCATTAAGTTGGCCAAAACATGGCTTGATGTTTCTCATCCACAGGTTCCCTCTTGGTTTATTTCCAACTATTTCTCATCTTGAAAAATCCTGGGTATTGTTGGAATGCCTTGTGGAGAAGGTTGGAGAGGAAGAGCCTCTATATGACCCTGTTGCTTCAAACACTCTCAGGCCAAATCTGATATACCTTTTGCCTCAGAGGCACATATTACCTCAGTGTTAAGTGTTCAGTAGCTCCACGTGGTTCAAATCAAAATCCTTTAGCTTACAGAATCAGTTTCCTGGCTGCTAAACAGATACCATGCAATGGGTTGGCTTAAACAACATGGATTTATTGGCACACAGTTTTGAGGCTAGGAAAATCCCAATATTGAGGTGTCAGCAAGGCAATGCTTTCTCTGGGGTGGCTGCCAGTGAGCCTTGGACCTTGGCAACACACATGGTGGCCTCTCCTCGCTTCTTGGTTACACTGACTTCCAGCTTCTGAATGCTGTCTCTGACTTTTTCTGTCTGATTTTTACTAGGCTTAAAAAGGACTCTAGTAATCCAGTTTAAAACCCAAACGGATTCATTTGGGTCA
Organism: Tolypeutes matacus; assembly: GCA_026826555.1. NCBI lineage: Eukaryota > Metazoa > Chordata > Mammalia > Cingulata > Chlamyphoridae > Tolypeutes > Tolypeutes matacus. The sequence continues at coordinate 3,840,225 of JAKSZT010054568.1, read as the reverse complement.
CACGTTAACAGAAGTAGCATCTTAAAGAGATCTTTTTAAAAATGGGTCCACAGCCATAACTTTAAGGATATGTTTTTCTGGGGTACATATCTCCTAACCACCACATTCCATGTTCAACTAACTTCCTTACCAGATTTTCTTTCATGTGAACAGGTTATATTTAGATGATAGAAATATCTGGTAAGAATGTTCTCCCCTTAAGTCACCTTTCCCCTGCTTCTGAGAGCTTTTGAACCATTTTTCACCTCTTCTTTATCCCTTCCAGACCCTGGATCTCATAACACTAATTGATAGATCACTAGATATGCCTTTGGGGAAATCTGTAGCTGCTAGAAATGTGATGTTGCACCTTCCTCTTATCATACATTCATTTGGGCCAGACAATGGTTATTTAGCATATCAACTTGACATTTTTTTATCTGTAGCTTTTAGCCCCATGGAATTTGATGTCCCCCTCCTCCCCTACTTTACTTTTGTCACTTTATTATATATCTAGTAGCTAATATAAACTATCACTATTTTATAATAAAGAATCCCAGGACTTACCTTTGGAGATTCTGAAAGCAGGTCTGACTTTGCATTTGCAAATGCACTGCTTAAAATCTCCCTAAGTGATTCTGAAACACATCGAATATTAGCAATGCCATCCTACTGAGATGAGTGTTTTTCATAGATGACCAGCAAAAAAAAAAAAAAAAAAAAAAAAATGGGTTTATTATTGGCATCTTAGCTAGAAAATCAGTATATATAAGTGGAGAGATTTAGCCTGATTTATCCTCATTCTGGACACAATGCTCATGAAATAATAGTTAAAGCTTCTCATCAAATTTCATAGATTTTCTGAGGCTGATGTTTATGTGTACTGTTATAAAGAAGCGAAAAGCTGGAATGTAAAGTGTTAAGTCAGTTTTCACCCACACATAGACGAGGTAGAGGAAGGGAGAACAGATTCTGCCCCTGGAGATTTGAAAGGACTTAAATGTTAGCACTAACATATTGAACCTAATTCTCAGCTCCAGAAGTAGTCAGGGCAATCACCCAAGAGATCAATGCTTCTCCCCCTGGGAACAGATGCACTCCTACCTTTCCTATTCAATACCCCAAACCTCATTTCTGACCAACTGCCCAGGACAGAGAATAGTTGTTGTTGCTGTTTTCTTTTTCTGTGAAAAATTCATTTAGGACATAACATCATAATTCTCCACTCCCACTCATTTTTCTTCGTTTTGCAAAAATCAATATCGTCTAGGGCTGGCTTTTATGAAGGCTGCAGCAGTTAGGAGAAAATAAAGGAATGAATCTTCTCGCTGAGGATATTTCACACACCCAGCTGCTTACTTACTCCCCTTTTTTGCCAGCCAAAGGAGACTCCGTAAGCAAATATGTATGGGTGCCCTGTGTCTGGGCGTTGCAGGTCACCAGACAGAAAGAAAGCACATTTACCAGGAAGAGACAGGTACAGAGCAGAGACAGAGAAAGAGAGCCTGAGACCTCCATGAATTCAGTTGCCTGATTTCTGGTTACAGTGTTGGCTGGCTGACTGAATAAAAGAATTAATAGTAAGTACAGAAATTAATGCATAGCAGCAAATAGGAGGATTGATTTTGGGAAGGTATTAGAAACATACTACAAGTCTCTAACCTTCATGTTAATCTTATAGGGAGAAATTATACCTTCCTGAGCATAGAGTACCATAATCAAAACAGTACTGACATCTACGTTACCAGACAGACATGTGGATGATGCATTAGACTAGGGAATGGTCATGGCAAGCAGCACCATTTAGACAACGGCACCATGCTACAGACATGAAGAAGGTCAGCCCTGGGGAGAGTGATGATGGAGAGAAGGGGCTGTATATCAGAAAAAGATATGAAAGAGTTCAGGAAAAAATTAGACTCTGGGGTGAAAGACAAAAAAGAATCTTATATGAAGACACTTTCCTGCAATTCAGGAAGTTATTGTTACTACTGGGTAAATTTTCCATATGGTTAATCACTACCACCTCTGGATTTTCTCTTTAATTTGTACATACTTAATGTAGAATTTGCATTGTAGGCTTCATTGCTATTTATTTGTTTTCTACCTTTCCCCTTAATGGATTGATAGCTCCTTGGGAAAAGATATTTACTCCTAAATAAGCAGAAAGCAGAGCAGTGGTTCCAAAAAGTGGTTATAAGAGCCTGGAAGAGGTGTCAAAGACGGTGAGACTTGCCAATGTCTGTCAAGTGTTTATAAAAAGGAAAAGCCAAAGGGCAAGTTCCAAGAATAAGCAAGAATTTAGAGCCCATCTTTGTAACCCAACAGAAGAACTGTCTGCAAAGTCAAAGGCCCAGAAATATGAGGCCAAAATCAGAGAAGCAATGAACATCTGATAAAACGTATATATCAAGAGTAGGGGTAAGAATAATAATGATGATAATATAATTTTTAACAGTTGCTATGTGCCAACACCTTGCTAAATGCTTTAATGTTATTAATCCTCACAAAATGCTGAAGGAATATATTCAAGATTAGAAAGCCTAAGTAATAACCTGCGTTTATCTCCTCCCCTTCCCTAAGCCCACTAAAGTTATAAAAAAGTAATTATAAAATATGCATTATCTCAGGAAGACAAAATGAATGAAAGTTCAATGAGGAGCAATATTTTCTGCGTTTTTTGATGATGGGAAGAGGATGGATAAATGGATACTGACTTAGCTGAATAGATGAAGTTATAATTTGAGAGGCTACATAACTCCAGAAATTTTTGCCCTTTTCCGTAATACTATGGTGTTAACATGGAGCCTGGAGAGATTTCCTTGGATGGTAAAGAATGGATTCAGATGTATTCAATGTGATTCCCCAAGAGCTAAACTTAGGTGGCATATTATCAGACAGGAGAGTTGGGGGTAGCCTCATTAAGTTCCTTTCATTTATTTTTCAATAATTTATATTAATTGTCTGTTTTGTTCACTTTAGATAAGACCTAACTCTGAGGACATTCCAGACTCAGTGCAGACAGCAGTGTAAAATCAGATTTACCATCCAGATAGGTAAGTTCCATGAGAAAAGCAGAAGATATGATAGGGACACAGCAGAAAGCCATCTCAATCAGACTTGTAGAGTCTTCCGGAGGATCTGATTCCTGAGCTGATCCTGAAGGTGTTTGAAAGAGGCAAGCACATTTCATGAACAGAGAATGTCTCAGAGACATCAGGCAGAATGGAAGATGTACAGAAGTGTCAAGATTTGCCCTCATTTCATGTTGGGTGGTTCTCCTTCCTCGTTGTTAGGGAGCACATCATCCCAACCAGACCAGTGCATCCATGGAGTGAGCACAAACTGTCCATGTGGCCAGAATTTCAGTGTTGAAGAAGGCAAATTGGGTTCAACTAGTTCCCTAAAGCTATGAAAGGATGTCATTTCATCAGATCAAGAATTAAATTAATATGTTACACTTAATCACACATCATATTTCTAGAAAATAATCATAAAAATAGTCTCAAGGCTTTTGCCCTAATCCCAAAGTGCTCAAGTGTTCCACAGTGAATTTTGGTTCCCAGTCCTTTGTGTTGTGATATTGCTGAAGTGTTTTCTAGGAGGCATTTATTTAGCTATCCCTCTAAGATTAGGTCTATTAGCCCATTGAATATTTTCCCGAATGAAAGTTGTCATCCCCTAAATTTCTCTTTGTGATTAGAAAGAATTCTTGGGAAATGACACAGACATGGCTTTGATAAAAAGAGGTCTATTTTCCCTGCTTCTTTCTGACCTTTCTTCCCTTCTTGAAGTCCCTGTTCAATTTTCTGGAGCTCTTAGGCTGCTCCCAGGATGCCCAGACAGAAGAGCCTCCATTTTGAATCATGAGGAATGTTCATAATTTGACTAGTCTAAGGACATAGCCATTTACAGATCTGATCAATTCTGCAAAAATGCTAATTTCTGTGATGTGGGCATCTTTCTCAGAACCTCTCAGTTACTGTGCCCATCACAGCAAAGTCACTGTAACCAGGGTTGCCAAACATTCAAGTTTGCCTGGAACAATCTTGGTTACTAACATTTCTTTTCACTCTCAAAAATGTCCCCTTTTTGATAATTAATTATATGGGGACTCTAACTGCACCTTGCTTTTTATAGGACATGTAGAGCTGGGCCATTGAGATCCATTTCTCTATGAGTTAAAGCAAAGTCAAAAGGGTAGATTGAGGTAGAGCTACATAGAATACAAAAATTCCCTGGAAAGTATATCATGGGCAAAAAGCCCTCTGATGATTTGAAAATGATAAGTTGCTAGAAATCCAGCCTGAGTTCATTTAAGCAAATGGTAGAATCCATACAATGTATACTTGTATTTGCTTTATTAGATTATAAACTCACTCAAGTTTAGATTAGAAGCTTTTTTAAGGCAACTATCCATGTGGCATACCCAAGATAATACTAATGATGAAGAGAGAACATGACTATCTCATTTTGTATTTACAAAAAAATACACAGCAATTATTTCAGTAGATTCTCAAAATTCCATGAGTTTTCCTAATTTCACAGGCCAAGAAACTGAAGCCCAGATCATGACTGAGCTTTTCTTGGCACTGAACTGATGTTGTCAAGATTCAATCCAGGTCATCTGAACACAAATTCTAATTATTGGCCACAAGACAATATTACACTGCTTTTGTTGATAATTATGATGAAAACAACCAACACCATGGTAGAAATGGAATGGTTTCAGGAGTCCTATTGGGTATTTTCGAGACTTTTTAATTACCTCACAGCTTTTTCTCTTGCCAGGCCCTAAGTCTCAACTATGTTCTTTCTCCAGCCAATTACTTGATCTAACCTGGAAGGCTCTTCCCCCATCTGTTATGTACCATACTCACTAGTCCCTCACCTCTTCCAGGAAGCCCTCAGTAGTGGCAAAGGCCCTTGGCATTTCACTCTTCTCTGAGTTCTTATGCCACTGACATTTGAAAACTCAGTTGTTGACTATTTTTATATGACTATTTCTTATCTCCCTAGTATCTTTTCAATATCCCGTGGGTACAGACTGTATCCATTATTGCTGAATCCCTAATTCTTCACCACCCACATACACAAACACCAATATCACCACCACCATCAAACTACTACAACCAAGGACACAGAGTGCTTGACATGCAGAAGAGACACAGATTTTTTTAAAAAGGTACAAATAGTGATTGAATCATCCTGGGAAACTGGCAGCATTTTCTCTCACTGTAAAACCCATTCTCTCTGACTAAGTTTAGGCTCCTTCTTGGGTGTGAAAAGGAATAAATCAGGATGAGGGACCCACTCCTTTGCCTGTGCACCTGTCCTTTGTCCTGCCTGGTCCCTTACACTTCTGGGGCCAGGGCAGATGGAAGTAGGCGAGCCAGCACAGAGCTCAGCAGAGAAACCTCTTTCCCTGAGGTCAGGGCGTGTTAGTAACTGTGAATTTCTGAGTTCTGGTGTGTTCAAGTCTGCAGCCATCATGTGGACTAAGTGTGATTCCTGCCACAAGCTGTTGTAACCATCCTTTTGGGGTTTTAATATCGATTATGACAGTCTTTACCATTTCAAACCTGTTAAATTAACTCATATTTCAAGGCATTTCAAAAGGCTCAGAGTCAGAGATTGGGGACAAGGCACACAATTATCAAAATGTGTTACATTAAGTTATATATACACACACATATACGCACATACACACATGCACACACATGCATGTTGTAGAGACTGTTCACTGCTTATTTCCTCTGCCCGGAGTACTCTTTCCTCATAATTCCATGTAGCCAAATCTCTCATCTCCTCCAAGTCAATGCTCAAATGACACCTTCACAAGGAGACTTATACTGAACACTCAACTTAAAATTATGGCCCCTGTCCCTGACAGCTCTCTCTGAACCCTTATTTTCCTTTACACTGCTCCTTTTCTAAAATACTGTTCAATAAATTAAAATATTGCATGTAATATGTATTGTCTCTCCTCATTGGAATGTAAATGCTGTGTGGGTGGGAATTTATTTTTGCTTTTGGTCACTGATGCATTGCAAGCACCTAAGGTACTGTGTGGCACTTCGTGTGTGGTCAATACATCATTTTTATATGAATAGAATAAATGGGCAAATTACTTTTGCATTCCTAAACCACATCCCAAACGTTTCAGTAAAGGCTCATCTAGAGATATTGCAGTAAAAGCCAGGGCCAGGAGACCTCTATGGACAAGAACGATCTGGGAATGTGCAACGAGACCTGTCCTATAGGAAACGCTAAAGTAGTCCTTCATATCGAAAGGACATGACACTAGATAGTAACTTGATGCTGTGAAGTAAAGAAATCTGGGAAAAGCAACAGTATTATTTCATTTGTAATACTGTTTGGTTTTTTTTTTTTTTTTTTTTACTTCTTAAACAGCTTAATATGCAAATACATAAAAAACAAGTATAGATCTTTGTTACTGGGCACACGATGCATAAAGATGTAATTTGTGATGAGAACAACATAAAAGGGAGGGATAAAGGGATCCAGGAACAGTGTATTTCTAGATTATCGAGTCAAACTTGAATCAACACAAACTAAATTATAATAGATTTAACATGATAAAAGTAATTTTCTTGGTAACCATAAATGAAATATCTAAAAAAAATCTACTCAGAAGGAAAGGATAAGTAATTCACAAGGATTCACTATAAAAAATTATCTAAACAAAAAGGAAGTCAGTTATGGAGGAAAGGAAGGACAAAATAGGTATAACACTTCCAAAAAGCAGTTAGCAAAATGACAGTAGTAAATCTTGCCTTATCAGTAATTACCTTAAGTATAAATGCACAAGAGAAGCTTCAATATATTTTAAATTGTTGAAATCATGAAAGCAACTTCTCTGACCACAATGGAATGAAATTTAAAATCAATAACTGAAGCAAAACTGGAAAATTCAAAATATTGGAAATTACATAGCACATTATTAGGAAACCAATGAGTTAAAGAAGAAATTGAAAGGAAATTAGACAATTCTTAAGATTTATGAAAAAAAAAAAAAAGACACAGCATAGCCAAAACTAATAGGATGGGATGAAAGCTGCTCAGAAGGAAATTTATAGCTACTAATGCCTATTTAAAAAAAAAAAAAACAAACATCTCAAATTAATAAACTAGCTGTATGTCTTGAGGAACTCAATAAAGAACCAAAAGTAAACCAAAAGTTAGGAGAAGAAAGGGCATCAATAAGATTAGAGCAGACATGAATGAATATCACTGCCACTCTTACAGAATAAAAAGGATTATATGAGAATATTATGAACAATTGACCACCAACAGACTAGATAATTTAGAAGAAATTGAAAAAATTTGTAGAAATACACCAATTACTCAAAATGACTCAAGAAAAAATAGAAAACTTCAACAAATCTATAAGAAATACAGACATTGATTCAGTAATTAAAAACCATCCACACCAGGGTCAGATGGCTTTACTGGTGAAAGGGAAATTAATACCAATCCTTCTCAAATTCTTTCATAGAATTTAAGAGGAGGGAGTACTTCTGGTTCATTGTGGGGTCAGCATTACTCTAATACCACAGCCAGGTAAACATCAAAAGAAAAGAAAATTAGAGACCAGTTTCCCTTACTAATGTAGATGTAGATATAAAAAAAATCCTTAACAAAATACTAGCAAATTGAACCAAACAACACTTTAGTAACATTATGTATCATGACCAAGTAGAATTTATCTCAGGAATTCAAGGAGGCTTGACATATGAAAATCAATCAATGTAATATACTACATGATCAGAATGAAGCGAAAAAAAAACACAGAATCAACATAATTATATCAACAGATGCAGAAACGGCATTCAATGATAACCAGCATCCTATCTTGATTTAAAAATACTCAGAAAAGTAGGAAAATAAGGGGACTTTCTCAACATGATACATTTAATTTATGAAAAACCCACAGCTAGCCTCATACTCAGTGGTGAAAAACATAAAGCTTTTCCCTTAAGAACAGAAAGGAGACAAGGATGCTCACTTTCACCACTGCTATTCAATATTCTATTAGACATTCTCACCAGAGCATTTGGAAAGAAAAAAATAAATAAAATGTCTTCAGATTGGAAAGGCAGAGTTAAAACTCTTTTTATTTGCAGATGACATGATCTTATATATAGAAAACCCAAAGGAATCCACAAGAAGAGTATTAGAGTTAATAACTTCGTTCAGCAAATACAAGATCAACAAACCAAAAACGAATTGTGTTCCTATACATTAGCAATAAACAATCAGAAGAAAAAACAAAGAAAACAATTCTATTTATAATAGTATCTAAAAGAGTAAAATAAATTTAACCAAGGATACAAAGACTTGTATACTGAAAACCACACAACACTGCTGAAAGAAATTAAATAAAGATCTAAAAACAATGGCAAAACATCCAATTTTCATGGAATGGAAGAGTTAATACTGTTAATATGTCAATATTATCAGAAGTATTATACAAATTTAATTTAATCCTTATCAAAATTTCAGCAACCTTTTTTTGGAAATGAATAAATTAAAAAATCCTCAAATTCATATGCAACTGCAACGGGCCCCAAATAGCCCAGACAGTCTTGATAAAGGAGAACAGGGTTAGAGAACTCACATATTCCACTTTTAAATTATACTACAAAGAGACAGTAATCAAAGAGTGTGGTTTTGGCACAAAGATAGACAAATAGATCGGTGAATAAATTTGAAAGTCTGGAAATAGACCCACACATCAATGGTCATTTAATTTTGGACAAAGGTGCTAAGTACATGCAGTGGGAAAAGAATATTATCTTTAACAGATGGGATTGGGAAGACTGGATATCTGCATGAAAAAGAATGAACTTAGACCCCTACATCACACCACATACAAAAATCAACTCAAAATGGATAAGGGACCTAAATATAAGAAGGAAAACTTTAAAATTCTTAGAAGAAAACATATAGGCATATTTTCATGACCTGAGGTTTGGCAATGAATTCTAAAATAAATAACAGATACATTTTATTTCATAAAAGTTTAAAACTTTTGTGCATAGAAGAAAGTTATCAAGAAAGTGAAAAGGCAACCTACAGAGTGGGAGAAAATGGTTTCAAGTCATATATTGAATAAGGGCTTAATTCCAGAATATATAAAGAACTTTTACAATGCAGAAACAAAAAAAGACAAACCATTTTCTTTTATGTAATCCCTTTATTACGATTTTGACTTTGGAAGAGGAGGATAGGTTATTAACACAGAAACCATATTGTTGGCTACTTATCAAACAAAAAGAATCTCGAAGGACATAGTGATCAGCGAATAATAATAATAATAAACGTTAGTAACAGCTAATGACAGAGTGTCTAGTAATGTCCCAAGCTGTGGGTTTGCAAACTATGGCCCGCAGGTCAAATCTGACCTACTACCTGTTAATGACATATTTGTGCATTCATTACCCCCCGTCATTCTCAGAGCATTTTCATTATTCCAATAATAATAAAAACAAACAAAAAACAAAGATCATCACCTCTCAATCTCTCTAAGCTTAACATGCCATACATAGCTGCTATTCTTTTTCCTTCTCTCTAGTAAATTTATGTTTATATTTTGTAAAAACAATCTTATATATACAATATCCTCCATATTCCTGTTTTACATGAGGCTTTGCCATCTTATACAGTCCCACGTTACAGCTTTTAGCTTTCCTTCTAGTAATATACACGACCTTAGACTTTCCCTTTCAACCACTGTCATACCCATACAGTAGCACTGCTGGTTACAAACACCATGATGTGCTTTAACCATTTCTATTCATTTCCAAAGATTTACAAAGAACCTATTTAAGAATTCTGCACCAATTAACCCTCAGCTTTCCATTCTCTACCCTCCTTTTATTTTCTGGTGACCTACATTCTAATTATTAACTCCATGACTTTGCATGATATATTTAATTCCGAATAGCACAATCATACCATATTTGTCCTTTTGTGCCTGGCTTGCTTCACTCAACATAATGTCCTCCAGGTTCATCTGTGTTATCATATGCTTCACAACTTCATTGCTTCTTACCACTGCATAATATTCTATCATGTGTATACCCCACACTTTATTTATTCATTTGTCAGTTGATGGACACTTGGATTGTTTCCAACATTTGGCAATCATGAATAATGCCACTATGAACATAGGTGTGCAGATGGTCTGTTCCTGTCACTGCTTTCAGTACTTCTGGGTATATACCTAGGAATGTAAGCCAATTTTTAAAATGTGCAAAGGATTCAACTAGAAATATCTCCAAAGATATACAAATGACCAATAAACATACGTAAAGATTCTCAACATCATAGGCCCATAGGAAAATGTAAGTTGAAACCATGGTATACCATGTCACACCCACAAAAGGGCTAACTAAAAACAAACAAACAAAAAACCCAGAAAAGGTTGCCAAGGAAACAGAAATAAGAACCCTAGAACATTGGTTGGTGGGAACGTAAAATGGTGCAGCCACTATGGAGATTAATATGGCATTTCCTCAAGAAGTTAAATAAAGAATTACCATACAACTTGGCAATCCCACTTTTAGGCATATACCCAAAGAGAGTGACAACAGGGTCACAAACTGATACTTCTGCACCATTACTCACTTATAAGGGATGATGAGAAATATAGAATTCACAGAGATAGAAAGCAGATAAGTGGTGGGTAGTGGGATAGGAGGGAAGGGGGAATGTTTGCTTGCAAACAAAAAGTAGCACAAAAGGAACACAGAGCCTAATTTTTAAAAATCTCTACTATGTTTCAAACCCTATTTTGCATATTGGAGTTATAGTGATGACAACATACCATTCCTGCCAGGGATACAGGGAGGGACTGAAAATAGATTTCTATATACAATGCAATAAATCCTATAAGATTTGTATATAGAAAGTGCTAAGGGAACACAGAGATTATGGTGAATTATGGTTCCCATAAATGTAGGGCAAGGTACAGTGACAGGGTAACATTCTATTTGGGCCTTGAAGGCTAAACAGGAATTTTCCAGAAGTGGAAGCTTCAGGAGGAAGAAAAATAGGCAGAGGCAGGGTGCAGCTATTAGGATGGCCTGTATTAGGATAAGACCCTTTATTTCCCAGAGGAGCCTCCTATACTCATGATCCAGATGTTTCTGTCTCTCTCCCAGGGTGTGGAAGTGTCTGCCTTATATACACACTCAAGTATGTATTGAGTGAATGCATGAAAGAATGAAAGCAGTCAGAATCTACCAGCTCACCAATCAAGGCTCCAAACCCATTTACTTACTATTCATAGAAGGGCTGATGGCTCTAAATATCAGCTCCTATAATCTATGGTTTTATGACTCTATGCTCTGACTTTACCAGTAATCCCCTTCCATTCTGAAAATGATGATGAGACATTATGATAGGGGCCATGCCATTGCCCCAGACCCTAGAGTGCCTGCCACAAGTCTGGTCATGATGTAGAGGGAGGGGCAGTATGGAGGCAGTGTATCAGTCAGCCAAAAGGAGCGCTGATGCAAAGTACCAGGAATCTGTTGGCCTTTATAAAGGGTATTTATTTGGGGTAAAAGCTTACATTTACAAGGCCCTAAGGAGTTCAACTCAAGGTTAGTTCCTCACCAAAGTCTGTTGCCACATGTTGAAGCAAGATGGTGGGCGACGTCTGCAGGGTTCAGCCTTCCTCTTCCCTCTTAAGGCTCCATGGGTCAAGCTTCTTCCAATCTCAGCTGTAGGCTGGCATAGGGCCCGTTTTTCTTCCCAGGGTTTGTTTCTCTCTGGGCTCAGCTGCTCTGTTCTCATCACAAGGTCGACTATAAACTGACAGGCAAATGGCTCCTCTCTCTTCCCGGGGCCTCTGCTGTGTCTATTGTGCTGTCTCTCTTCCTTTGTGTAACTTCTCTGTGTATCTATTTCTCTGTGAGAGTCTGTTTCTTCAGCCCATCAAGGGGGCAGGATATATGCTGTTACACTCTACTGAAGTGGTTGAATCAAAGCCCTAATCTTAACATAATTTAATCAAAGGCATCTCAGCTGAATCTAATGCAATCCACACCCAGAGGATCAGATCAGTTTACAAGCATAATCTCTCTTTTTGGAATTCATAAATAATCTCAAACTGCCACAGACAATAAGAGAGTCAGACAAGTAGCTTGAACTCTGACCCTGCTAGCAGCCACTAATAGGTGATCTTGGACAATTACTCAGCATCTCTGTGAGTTTTTCTTTTTTATAAAGTAGAAATGAAAGGATTAGGTCATAGTGTTACATGGTTCAAATGAATTAATACTATGCAAAATATTTGAAAAAAGCCTGTTACAAAATAGGCACTTGGTGATAGTTAGATGTTGTTACTAACAGTTGTTATGCCCTGATTTTCATGATTTATCTCCTACAATGATACGCTATCAGACCACTCTGGGGATTTAGCAGAGGGATCTCCGTAAGAGGAGACAGGAGGCCCAGATTCTAGTTTGGGCTCTGTCTGTAACTAGCTATCTCATCTAAAGCAAATAACTGTGGTCTCTGAGCCTGTGTGTCTTAATAGGGAAAATGTTAGGCTCCAGTATGACGCTAGGGATAAAAGAACTTAGAATTATAGTTTATTCTAAGATTCTTTGGGTTTTCAATTGCTCGCTGGCCCTGAGACTAATAAGAGTATTGATCAAAGTTCCCCAGAGGACAGTGCTTCTGGTCTAGAAGCAGGGCACAGAGAGGACGTCCTGTATCTGAGAAGAGAACCTGGTCCAGAGCTCAGCAGAAATAGGGCCCCATCGCCACTCCCAGCTGCTGAGCTGCTGTGACTCACCTGCCTCTTGGGAAGGACAGGTACAGGGAAGGGATGTCCCCTCCTCTTCACGGCATGATGCTAGATGGAGGGGACGGCTTCCTCCCTGCAGCAAGCACAGTCGCACCTGAACATGACTGGCCATGAAGGCATCGCCCTCACCTGGCTGAAGCAGCCACAATGTCCAGTTTGTCCAGCCCTCCCTTCCAGTCCTTAACTTACTGAACTGTAACTGCAGGATAATTTATTGGCACCTCTGGCTAGAGCGTGAGCTCATAAAGGGCAGGGACTGGATATTATTTATACCTATATTCAAGGTGCCTGGGACAATGAATATTTGTTGAATGAATAAGGCAATAAATAAGTGGACAATAGAAGTAGTATTAAACAAAGAACGACTACTATTTACTGTGTCACTCTGTGCAAGCGCTGTGCTAAATGCCACGTGTGCATTGTTTCATTTAATCCTGACATCAAGCCTCTGCTGGAGATACTCCTATCTCCGTTACATATACGAGAAAACAGAGACTCAGAAATCATTAGAAACACGTTTACACACCCGGAAGTTGAAAGAACCAAACTCCACACTCCAGTCTGCCAGAATCCAAAACATTGGTATAATTAGGGGTATTTACATGCAAATGGACTAATCAGAGGTCCCATACCTAGAGCAAGCCTTTAATTGAAGGAAATCCTGGGATCCCCAATTATTTTCTCTACCATTTTTTTTTTTTTTTAATTAAAGCACATACCCCTAAATCTTCGAATTCCTAGTTTTCTCAGCACCAAGCCTTTACCAGGGCTTGGTTTACAAGTCCATGAGATAACAGTCCTAAGAAAATCATCATTGGGAACCCTCTCCAGAGGGCCAGACCATGCTGTATCAGGAGGTGGTGGTGCAGGTGGGGAAAAGAGGTTAAGGATCTTCCAGCACTGAAGGGTCAGCATCAGTGCTTGGCTTTCAGGAGTTAAGTGTAACTGAAACATAATTTACCATAGCATTGCAAATCAGACCTTAACTGGAATTATATGGAACACCCTACAAAGTCCACTCTAGCCTGAATTTAAACCTGAAGTGAAAGGACATCCTTGGCCTATTTGCTAACAAGACTATTAGCAAAAGACCAACCAAAAACGGGGCTCTTTAAAACACTGATTTATTTCTTAGGTGCTTGATAATTACAGACTTTGGAAATTCTAGAATAAAATAAAACTCAACTGACATGAAGGACTAATTTAATCTTATGGCAATTAACTTGATTAATCCCCAGTGAGCGGCTGGGGAAAATAAAGAAAGAGCCAAATGATCCGTTTTTAAAGACCTTTTCAGAAAAGAACTGATTCAGGACTATTTATTTGCATAGTCTCATTATGATCTGGAAAGGCAACAAATGAAACAAGAATTGTTATTTCTTGTGGGCCATTGTTTCCATTATTGTTTTTATGTGGATTAATTTTGGGGAAAGGATAGACAGCCTCGAAAACTGACATAAGCTGCCTTGAACAATAGGAGCAGAGCTGCACAGGCCCACCAGCTCTAAAAGGATTGGAAAGGGGCTCTGGGAAAGCGAAGATGTGGGGGCTGCCCTCAGAGCCTCCCCAGCCCCAGGGGCCATGACTGCGGAGTTTGAAGGAAAGGCGCCTCTGCCTTATGGAACTCATCTCCAGGCCACACTTTCTTTCTCGTCTCATACCAGTTGGTTCAAAAAAAATCTGAGTATTTAAGATATGGAGGGTCCAAAAGTCCCAGGCACCAAGACAGGTGAAGTGTAAAAGCTCAACAACTCTAATTGGGAATATTACTAAAAGAAAGAGTTCCAAGGGGCAGACTGCATACTGAAAGAGGACTTGCAGGTCTTCAGAGATATAACCAGATTAAGGAACTACAAACTGAAGACTCAAAGGAAAGCCATATCAGCACACCCGCCACTGCTGGTGATAACGTTTCAAGTTCTGGACTGAGCCCCAGGTGCAAGTTGGTGGCCCACTATGGGTTTCTGAGCGCTTGACAATAGAAAAGTGAATCACCCATGTGTGGTCCTGTTTCTTTTGAATTTTATATTGTAATAAGGAAATAGAAAACAAAAAAATATAAAATATACTATAGAAATAACTCTAGGAATTGGATGTGGCTTAAGTGATTGGGCTCCCATCTACCATAGAGGAGGTCCAGGGTTTGATTCCCGGAGCCTCCTGGTGAGGGCAAGCTGGCCCGCATGGCGACTTGGCCTGTGCAGCAAGCTGGCCCATGGAGAAGTGCTGGCCTGCGCAGTGGTGCTGGCCTGCATGGAGTGCTGATGCAGCAAGATGATGCAACAAAAAGAGACACAGAGGAGAGACAATAAGAGATGCAGCAGACCAGGGAGCTGAGGTGGCACAAGAGATTGAGTGCCTCTCTCCCATTCCAGAAGGTCCCAGCATCAGTTCTTGGTGCTGCCTAAAGAGAAGACAAGCAGACACAGAAGAACACACAGCAAATGGATACAGAGTGCGAAAACAACAGGGTGGTGGGGGAAAAATAAATAAATCTTTAAAAACAAAAAAAGAAAGAACTCTAGGTTGGGATAAGTGACCCATAACAAGTCACTTACCCTCATTTGATTTCTTTCCCTAATATTCAAAAACATGAAAATAATAATGTCCACCTTGTCTAGATCACGGTGTAGGATGAAAATCAAACAGAAAACTCTTGAGAAACCTTAAGAGTTCTGTACAAATAGATGTCATTTCGTTGTTTTAAATTGCTTTGATCAGCATGTTATAGAATTGTGGGAAGACTGCCAGAAAGATGGCATTGAAGTAGCAAGGTAGACCTCAACTCTCTCACAAAAACAATGGAGAAGGGGCAAAAGGCCATCCAAGGGAACTGCTTTGTGGATCTGCAGACCAAGAGAGTGCTGCACATCATCCAGGAAGGAGACGGACAAGGAGGCCAAGTGAAAACTGTGAGTTGCTCACTCCTGTGGCTGTGGATGGCACATATACCCCACCCTCAAGGACAAGAGCCTTGGTAAAACCCCTGGCTCACTGCAGCCAACTGAGTGGGAAAGAACGTTCTTCCCCCTGGGAGGAAGAGGGGTGTGACTGAGGGTGGAGAGTGGCTTCCCTTTAGTGAGTTAGGCTGGCTGAACCTTCTTTGAATCCCAAAAAAGACCCAGCCAGCACTGAAGCAGCCCCAGGGAGAGGGGAGGGGAGATCTGATCAGACTGCCTGTCACATGCAGTTGCCCTGGGAGAAGGAGAAACTAGATCAGTGAGGAGGTAGGTGGAGAAAGGTTCCTAGCCGGCCCTGGAGAGAAGGAAGCCAGGAGAGATAATCAGCAAACTATTAGAAGCTCAACTCACCTGGGAAAAGGGGCAGGGAAAGTCAGATAAGCTTTCAGAAGCCTACCTAACCTGTGTAGTGGGTGTAGCTCAGTGGACGAATACCTGCTTCACATAAGCGAGGTCCCTGGTTCAATTGCTGGTACCCCTAAAAGGATCCATAGAGTGATCTGCAGAGAGACTGATTGATGAGCACCACCAGCCTGAGAGGGTTCCTAGGGGCCTAAGAGGCAAGCCTGTTTTTCCTGGGCTTTTTTTTTTCCTTTGGTTGGCTGGTTTGTTGTCTTTTCTCTTTCTTTGTTTCCTTTTGTTCTTTTCCTTATTTTTCTACTTAGTTTCTCTATTTCTTTTCTTTCTCTCATTTTTCCTTCTTCTGTTGCTTTCCTTTCATTCCACCTTTTCTTGTTTGGTCTTCTCTTTTTTTTTTCTTCCCTTTTTCTTTCTTCTTTTATTCTCTTTTCATTTTGCCAGGCTTTAATTTTATTATATTTTTTCTATTTTTTTCTTGTTTATTTTTCTTATTCCACCTTTTTTTGTTGTTATTACTTTGTATTTTAAAAGAATTTTCACTCAATACCTGTTTATTTTCCTGGCTCTCTTATGATCCGTTTCTATCTTTTCTTTATAATTATTACAGTTATTCTTTTTTCCTTCTTCTCTCTTTCCTTTTCTATGGCCTTAAATATTTTTTCAAGGGAACACAGACAATCAGAAGGATACAGAATAAGAAGAAGCAAGTGTCAAAAAGGAACCTTACCACACACACAAAACACAAAATAAAACCCTAGAGTAGAAAGAGAAGCTACCATCTGAATAAGCCCATGAAGATAAACAGATGTCTAGGCACCAACAAAAAATTACAAGCCATACTAAGAAACAGGAAGATATTGCCCAGTCTAATGAACAAACTGAAAATAAGAGAAGATGCAGAACAAACTAAAAATAGGAGGAGATGCAGAACATGGGATAACTAAACAAGATGTTCAAACAAATATCATGAATCAAATTTGTCTACATAAAAAGATAACGTATCTAATGGTCATAAATGGCACAATGCAAGGAATCAAAAACACACTGAAAGCACATAACAGCAGATTTGAACGGGCAGAGAAAAGAATTAGTGACATTAAATATAGTATATCTGAACTCAGACATATAGTAGAACACATAGATAAAAAGATAGAAAAAGTTCATGCAGCATGGACACAGGGAATTGAATGACAACACAAAATGCACAAATATACACAATATAGGCATCCCAGAGAAAGAAGAGCAGGGAAAGGGGACAGAAGGAGTGTTGAAGGAAATAATGGCTGGCAATCTCTCAACTCTTTTGAGGGGCATGGATGTACATATCCAGGAATCACAGCAAACTCCAAACCATGTGAATACTAACAGGCCTACCCTAAGACATATACTTATCAAACTGTCAAATGCTCAGGACAAAGAGAGAATACCAAAAGCAGCAAGAGAAAGGAGATCCATCACAGACAAGGGAAACTCAATAAGATTAAGCACTGATTTCTCATCTGAAACCATGGAGGCAAGATGCCACTGTTATGACATAGTTAAGGTGCTAAAAGAAAAATAACTGTCAGCCAAGAATTCTGTATTCAGCAAAGCTGGCATTCAAAAATGAGAGGAAGTTCAAAATATTTACAAACAGAAATTAAGAGAGCTTGTCAACAAGAAACCTCCCTTCAAGAAATACTAAAAGGAGTTCTGCAGGTTGAAAGGGGTGGGGAGAAACAGGAGAAAAAGGGTTGGAGGAGAGTGTAGAAAGGAAGATTATTAGTAAGAATAACCAAAAAGATAAAAAGAAATAAAAATAAAATATGACATAAACAAATCTAAAGAAAATATAAGTAATGCCTTGACAGTAATAACATTGAATGTTAGTGAATTAAATTCTCCAATCAAGAGACACAGATTGGCAGAATGGATAAGGAAATATGACTCATCTATATGCTGTCTACAAGAAACTAACTTTAGATCCAGGGATGCAAAGAGGTTGCAAGTGAATGGTTGGAAAATGATTTTACAGTCAAACAAAAACCAAAAAAGGGCTGGAGTAGCTATACTAGTATCAGACAAAAAAGATTTAAAATGCAAAGCTATTGTAAGAGACAAAGAAGGACACTATATATTTTTAAAATGGGCAATCTATGAAGAATAAAGAACAATCATAAACATTTATGCATCTAACCAGGGTGCCCCAAATATATATGAGGAAGCATTGGAAAAACTACGTGGAGAAATAGATGCCTCTACTATTGTAGTGGGTAACATCAATACACTATCATCACCATTAGACAGAACATCTTGATAGCAGGTCAATAAAGAAACAGAGACCTTGAATAAAACATTAGAGGATCTAACTCTAATAGACATATATAGAACATTCTCAAGTGCATGTGGATTATTCTCCAGGATAGACTACATGCTAGGTCACAGAACAATTCTCAGCAAATTCAGAAAGATTGGAATTATACAGAGTAATTTGTCTGACCACAATGGAATGAAGCTGGAAATCAGTAAGAGGCAGAGAACCAGAATAGGCACAAAGATGTGAAAGTTAAACAACAGTGATCAAAGACCATCAGTGATCAAAGAGGAAATTGCAAAAGAAATAAGTAACTACCTTGAAATGAATGAAAATGACAACTCAACATATCAAAACTTATGAGATGCAGCAAAACCAGTGCTGAGAGAGAAATTTATAGCCATAAATGCCTATATTATAAATGAAGAAAGAGCTAAAATCAAAGTCCTAACTGCACACCTGGAGGAATTAGAGAAAGAACAACACACTAATCCCAAAGAAAGCAGAAAGAAGGAAACAACAAAGATTAGAGCACAGATAAATGAAATTGAGAATAAAAAAATAAAACACTAGAAAAAAATAATGAAACCAAAAGCTGGTTCTTTGAGATGATTAATAAAATAGACATACCCTTAGCTAGAGGAACAAAGAAAATAAGAGAGAAGATGCAAATACATAAAATAAAAAAAATGAGGGAGGGGATAGCACCACTGATCCCACAGAAATAAAGAGAATCATAAGAGTATACTTTGAAAAATTGTATGCCAACAAGATGGATAACTTAGATGAAATGGACAAATTTATAAAAACACACAAGCTGGCTACATTGACAAAAGAAGAAATTGATTAACTCAATAGACCAATCACAAGTATTGAGATTGAATTAGCCATTAAAAACCTCCCAACTACGAAGAGCCCAGGACCAGACAGCTTCACAGGTGAATTCTACCAATCATTCCAAAAAGAATTAACATCAATCCTGCTTAAACTCCTCCAAAAAATAGAAGTGGAGGTAACATTGCCTAACTTGTTCTATTATGCCAACATCACCTTAATATCAAAGCCACATAAAGATGCCACAAGAAAGGAAAACTACAGATCCATCTCTCTAATGAAACTGGATGTTAAATCCTCAAGAAAATACTTGCTAATCACATGCAATAATACATCAAATGAATTATACACCACAACCAAGTAGGTTTCATGCCTGGTTTGGAAGGATGGTTCAACATAAGAAAATCAATCATTGTAATACATCGCATTAACAGATGGAAGGAAAAAAAATCGCATGAACTTCTCTATTAATGCAGAAAAAGCATTTGACAAAACACAACATCCTTTCTTGATAAAAACACTTCAAAAGTTAGGCATAGAAGGAAATTTTCTCAACATGACAAAGAGTATATATATATATGTAAAACCATAGCTAACATCATATTCACTAGAGAAATGCTAAAGGTGTCCCCTCTAAGATCTGGAACAGGTCAAGGATGCTCACTGTCAATGTTCTTAATTAGCATTTTGTTAGAAGTACTTGTTTGAGCATTTAGGTAAGAAAAAGATATAAAAGTCATCCAAATTGGAAAGGAAGATGTAAAAATTTCACTATTTCAGATGACATGATCCTAAATCATAGAAAGCCCTTAGAAATCTACAATGCTTCTAGAGCTGATAAACAAGTTCAGTAAAGTGACAGGATATAAGACCAACAATGGAAAAATAAGTAGCATTTCTGTACACCAATAATGAGCAATCTGAGGAGGAAATCAGGGAAAAATTCCATTTACAACAGTAATTAAAAGAATAGAATACCTAGGAATAAACTTAAATGAAAATGTAAATGACTTGTGCACAGAAAACTACACAACACTGTTAAAGGAAATCAAAGAAGACCTAAATAAATGGAAGAATATTCCCTGCTTATGGATTGGAAGACTAAAGTCCATTAAGATGTCATCTGGGACTTCTGGGAAGATGGTGGACTAGAAAGACATGGGACTCTCTTCTCCTCCAGAAAAATAGCTAGAGGACAGGCTGAAACACCCTAGAAAAAGAACTTCTTGTGTTTAGGACACCAGGCGAAGGCTAGACACTGCCCAGAGGAGAGAGGGACAAAGAAGGGAAATCATGATGACAGAACTGTAAGTTGAAACCAGTGGCTGCTGCTGCTAGCACCATCCCCTACACTAAAGACACTTTAGAATTCTCAGGGCTCTGGGCCTGTGACTACAGACAAAGGGGGCTTCAGGGACCTACTATGTGAGGAAAGGGGAGAGAGAAGGGACACAGTCTAAGGCTGACTCAGCTTCTGACCCACAAATTTGGTATGCTGTGTCCCATGAGTTCTTCCAGGCCAGGTTGAGACCACATAGTGGTTTGCCCTGGGAGCTGGCAAAGGACTGGAAAAATCCAACCCTTGCAATTTCCCACTCTTTTAGCTGGGACTAATTGTTGAGGATGCCCCAGGAAAGGGGAGAAAAAGGGACACAACCTAAGGCTGACTCAGCTTTTGACTCATAAATTTGGTCTCCTGTGTCCCAGGCACCCTTCCAGGCCAGGTGAGGCTGTACCATTGTTTATCTTGGGAGCTGGTAAGGGGCTAAAGATACACAACTCTCCCAATCTCCTCCTCTACTAATAGGGACTGATTTTGAGGATTCAGAGGGGAGCGAATATTTCCGACCCAGTAAAAGGGAAGGGGCTGCCAGAGAAGACTGGAGAACTGTCTCAGAGAAAGTTTGAATTAAAAAGTTCATAGCCTCCAGACAGACAGCTCTGTCACATTGATCTGGTCAGTGTTGCAACAAATACACTCTGACCAGGCATTGAACTGAGAGCTGCCAAATAGTGTCATCTCCTGGCAGACCAAGAAAGTGCATGCAAGAAAATTAAAAAATAAGTAGGAGAGGATTTTTCTGGTCTCTATAGCCTCTCCCTGAGGCCCTAGGAAGTGACTGTACAACCAATTACTGGGTCAGTGCCCAGTTTTGAGCAATCAGCAGGACAATCCTAACAATCCAGGTCAAGGCAAGAATCAAAGAGCAGTAGTAACACACTGCCTCCTGCCACTAAACACTACAAAAGAGAAAGAAATTGAGTGTCTGAGTAAACTACATCCTAATCAGATGCCTCAACATCAGCCAAAAATTATGAGCCATTCTAAGAAAATAGAAGACATGGCCCAAGAAAAGGAATATATCAAAGCCCCAGAAAAGATGAAGAATTTGAGAGAAATAATCAGTGAGATATGCACAAATTTCCCAAATCAAAGTATTATGTTGAAACACATTATGGTTAAAGAGATAAATGACATCAAGAAGACATTGAGTGAGCACAAAGAAGAATCTGAAATCCTGAACAGAAAAGTAACAGAGCTCATGGGAATGAAAGACACAATAGGTGAGATCAAAAACATATTTGAGGCATACAACAGCAGACTCGAAATGATAGAAGAAAGAATAAGTGATACCTAGGATAGAACAGCTAAATTAAAGAAACAAAAGAACAGAGAGATAAAAGAATGGAACAAATTGAGCAGGGGCTCAGAGAGTTGAACGAGAACACAAAAGGCAACAACATACGTGTCATGGGAGTTCCAAAAGGAGAAAAGAAGGGAAAGGGGGCAGAAAGAGCATTTGAGGAAATAATAGCTGAAAATTTCCCAACTATCACAAAAGAAAAGAACTTAGATGTCAAAGAAGCACACCATACCCCAATCAGAATAAATCTGAATAGACCTACTCCAAGACACATACTACTCAAATGTCAAAGATCAAGAGAAAATTCTCAGAGCAGCAAGGGAGAAGCAAACCATCACATAAAAGGGACGTCCAGTAAGACGTAGTACAGATTTTTTTTCAGAAACCATGGAGGCAAGCAGACAGTGGTATGATACAATTAGAGAAAAAATGCCAGCTGAGAATTCTTAATAAAAAAAATTGTGCCTTCAAATATGAAGGTGAGTATAAAATATTCACAAACAAACAGAAACTAAGAGTTTGCAAAATAGAATCCACCTTTGCAGGAAATATTAAAGGAAATCTTAGAACCTGAAAGAAAAAGACAGGAGAGACAGGCTTGGAGGAGAGCATAGGAAAAAGAATAGCAAAAAGAATAACCAAAAGAGTGAAAAGACAGATAAAAATAAAAAATGATATATGAAAACTAAAGAATAAAATGGAGGAAGTAAATACTGCATTTACAGTAATATCATTGAATGTGAATGGATTAAACTCCCCAGTAAAAGATACAGGCTGGCAGAATAGATTAAAAAAAAACCACAAGCCATCCACATGCTGTTTCAAGAACTCACCTTAGACCCAGGGATACGAACTGGCTGAAAGTTAAAGGCTGGAAAAAGATACTCCATGTGAATAGTAGCCAGAAGAGCAAGGGTAGCTATACTAATATCAGACAAAATAGACTTAAAATGCAAAAAAGTTATAAGACATATATTATATATTAATAAAAGGGACAATCCACCAGGAAGATATAACAGTCATAAATATCTATGCACCAAAATACATGAGAAAAAGTCTGGGAAAACTGAAGGGAGAAATAGACATCTTCACAATAATTGTTGGCGACTTCAACACCCCACTCACATCATTAGATAGAACAACTGGACAGAAGATCAACAAGTAAACAGAGAAGTTGAACAATATGGTAAACGAGGTAGACCTAACACACATATACAGAACACTGCATCCACACTCAGAGGGTTGTATATTCTTCTCAAGTGCCCATGGATCTTTCTCCAGGAGAGACCACATGTTAGGGCACAATGCAGCTCTCAATAAATATAAAAAGATTGAAATTATACACAGCACCTTCTCAGAACATAAGGGAATGAAACTGGAAATCAATAATAGACAGGAAAAAGTAAATTCACAAATGTGTGGAGGCTGAACAACATACTCCTAAATAATCAGTGGGTAAAAGATGAAATTGCAAGTGAAATCAATAAATATATTGAGACAAATGAAACCAAGAACACAACTTATCAAAACTTATGGGATACAGTGAAGGCAGTCTTGAGAGGAAAATTTATAACCCTAAATGCCTATATTAGAAAAGAAGAAAGAGCTAAATTCAAAGATTTAACTAAACAACTAGAGAAACTAGAAAAAGAACAGCAAACCAATCCCAAAGCAAGAAGGAAAGAAATAATAAAGACTAGAGCACTCTAGTCCATAGTTGCTAGAGTGGACTTGATGGTATTCTCTTGCTCACATATGGTGATTCTTGCAATGCAAGAAATTATAACAATGAGGTGGAGCCAGTGGCCACTTGACAGTTTTT
>JAKSZT010054568.1:3755176-3816088 GCA_026826555.1 Tolypeutes matacus | reverse complement strand
ATATTTTAGGTAATCTAAGCACCTCTTAAAATATATGTATATATATATATATATATAACATTTTTGTAAGCAAATACACATATATGCACATATATTTATATATCATTATGCAAATGTTTGTATGTATTGTGAGAATTTTTATTTTTACCCATAAAAAAAAAAAAAAAAAGACTAGAGCAGAAATAAATGAAAATTGAGAACAAAAAACAATAGAGAAAGTCAACAAACCCAAAAGCTAGATCTTTGAGAAGATCAATAAAATTGAGAACCCCATAGCTAGACTGACAAAGGAAAAAAGAGAGAAGATGCAAATAAATACAATCAGTAATGAAAGGGGGGAAGTTATAACTGACCCCACAGAAATAAAAAGAACCATAAGAGGATATAATTAGAAACTGTATGCCAACAAACTAGACAATATAGATGAAATGGGCAAATTCCTAGAAATGCACAGCCAACCTACACTGACGCTACAAGAAATACAAGAACTTAACAAACCAATCACATTTAAGGAAATTGAATCCATCATCAAAAATCTCCCAGCAAAAAAAAGTCCAGGACCAGATGACTTCACAGGTGAATTCTACCAAGCATTTTGAAAATAATTAATACCAATCCTGTTTAAACTCTTCCAAAAAATTGAAGAGGAGGGAAAATTATACAACACATTTTATGAAGTCAACATTACCTTAATAGCAAAGCCAGATAAAGATACTACAAGAAATGTAATTCACAGACCAATCTCTCTAATAAATATAGATGCAAAAATTTTCAACAAAATACTTGCAAATTGAATCCAACAGCATATCAAAAGACTTATACATCATGACCAAGTGGGATTTATTCCTTTTATGCAAGGCTGGTTCAACATAAGAAAATCAATCAACTTAATACACCACATTAACAACTTGAAAGAAAAAAAACACATGATAATCTCAACTGATGTAGAAAAGGCATTTGACAAAAAAAAAAAAAGTGTATTAATAAAAACACTTCAAAAGATAGGAATAGAAGGAAAATTACTCAATATGATAAAAGGCATACATGAAAAATCCACAGCCAACATCATACTTAATGGGGAAAGGTTGAAAGCTTTCCCTCTAAAATCAGGAACAAGACAAGGATGCCCACTGTCACCATTGTTATTCAATATTGGGCTAGAAGTTCTAGCTAGGACAATTAGGCAAGAAAAAAAAATTTAAAGGAATCCGAACAGGAAAAGAGGAAGTAAAACTCTCACTGTTTGCGGATGACATAATCCTGTACTTAGAAAATCCTGAGGTATCCACGACAAAGCTACTTGAGCTAATAAATGAGTTCAGCAAAGTAGCAGAATACAAGATCAACATGCAAAAATAAGTAATGTTTTGTACACAAGTACTGAACAATCTGAGGAGGAAATTAGGGGGGAAATTTCATTTTCAATAGCAACAAAAAGACTCAAATAACTAGGAATTAATTTAACCCCAGAAGTACAGGACCTATATGCAGAAAACTACAAAACAGTGCTAAAAGAAATTTAAAAAGACCTAAATAAATGGAAAGACAATCTGTGTTCAAGGATTGGAAGAATAAATGTCGTGAAAATGGCAATCTTACCCAAACTGATTTATAGATTCAATACAATACCAATCAAAATCCCAACAACTTACTTTACAGAATTAGAAAAGGCAATTAGCAAATTTATTTGGAAGAGAAAGTGCAAACGAATAGCCAAAAGTATTCTAAAAAGAACAATGTGGGAGGAATTTCACTGCCTGACCTTGAAACATATTACAAAGCTACAGTGGTCAAAACAGCATGGTACTGGCATAAAGATAGACACATCAGTCAGTGGGATAGACTTGAGAACCCATAAATAAACCCTCACCTCTATGGCCAACTGTTTTTTGACAAACCTACTAAATCTTGTTAAAGGGACAAAACAGTCTCTTCAACAAATGGTGCTGGGAAACTGGATATCTATAACCAAAAGAATGAAAGAGGACACCTATCTCACTCCCTATACAAGAATCAATTCAAAATGGATCAAAGACCTACATATAAAAGCCAGGACCACAAAACTACTAGAAGAAAATGTAAGAAAACACCTTCAAGACCTTGTAGTAGGTGGTGGTTTCTTGGACTTTACACCCAAAGCACGTGCAACAAAAGAAAAAATAAATAAATGGGGCCTCCTCAAAACTAAACATTTTTGCACCTCACAGGACTTTGTCAAAATGGTGAAAAGGCAGCCAACACAATGGGAAAAAATATTTGGAAATCATATATCTGATAAGGGTTTAATATCCAGGGTATATAAAGAGAAGTTACAACTCAACAATGAAAAGACAAAGGACCCAATTAAAAAATGGGCAAAAGACTTGATAGACATTTGTCCAATGTAGAAATACAAATGGCAAAAAAAACACATGAAGAAATGCTCAACATCACTAATGATTAGGGAAATGCAAATCAAAACTACAATGAGATATCATTTCACACCTATCAGAATGGCCACTTAAAAAGACAGAGAATTACAAATGTTGGAGAGGATGTGGAAAGATAGGAAAACGTATTCATTGTTTGTGGGAATGCAGAATGGTGCAGCCACTGTGGAGGACTGTTTGTCAGTTCCTAAAGAATTTGAATATACACTTGCCACATGATCCTGCAATACCACTACTGGATATATACCCAGAAGAACTGAGAGAGGTGACATGAACAGACATCTGCACACTGATGTTCATAATGACATTATTCATGATTTCCAAACGTTGGAAACAATCCAAGTGTCCATCAACAGATGAATGGTAAACATACTGTGGTCTATTCACGTGATGGAATATTATGTAGCTCTAAGAAGAAATGAAGTTGTAAAGCATATGACAACATGGATGAACCTGGAGGACATTATGTTGAGCGAAGCGAGCCAGACACAAAAGGACAAAAACTGTATGATTGCGTTACTATGAACCAAATATATTGTGTAACATACTGTATGATTCCAAAAAAAATTTATATGTATACAGTACATTTAATTGAGAAATGTATGTTTTATTCAACTGTGAAAATAAATAAATAAATCACTGCATAGACTGCCATAACGTCATTTGGCTTTCCTTTGCAGCAAATGCAAAAAAAAAAAAAAAATCATCTGTCCTACCCAAATTGATATATAGATTTAACACAATCCCAATAAAAGTTCAACTACACTATTTACTGAATTGGATAAGCTAAAAAATGAAGTTTATTTGGAAGGGCAAGGAGCCTAGAATAGCCAAAAACATGTTGAAAAAGAAAAACAAAATGGGAGGAATCTTGCTACCTGACCTTAAAGCATACTACAAAGCTACAGTGGTCACCTTGTGCATGGTAATGGCACAAGGATAGACATACTGACCAATGGGAACAAACTGAGAGTTCTGATATAGGTCCTTGCATATATGGTCAACTGATATTCAACAAATACCACCTGACCTCACTGTTGTGACTTAAGCAATTTGAGCAGATTCACAGAGCTAGAGTCTGGAAGATAGTTTATCAGGAGAGAGAAAGGGAGTAGAGGATGGTGAGGTAATGCTCAAAATGGGCAAAACCTATGGTAAGGTGGAAGGGGGCACTGGGCAGTGGATGGGGTGATAGTAGTGCAGTGATGTGTTTAGGTTTAACGATTTAGGAATGTGAGGTGGAGTCAGGTGTGTGTGGGGGGGGGTTGGACTATCCATGGAACTGGGAGGAGGGTTTGTGGAAGAAGCAGGTGAACTCTGGGGATTTGCAGGTCTATGGATAAAACTACAATGGTGGGAATGTTCTTCTGGCCAATATGTCAGGGGAGGGTTACTGGGCAGGGCATCAGGGATGGGGGGATATGTGGGATAGGGCACACATGGGGCAGGCCTCTATAGAATATGAAAGTTTTCATCTTGTCATGTTATCTCAGTGTGTGGAGTGTGTTATCTCAGTGGGTAGAGACCCACACAATAAACAAGAAAATATTCAACTCCCATCCTGGGGAGGGGCAAGAAAGTCTCAAGAACATAGGCAGTGCTGAATGAAAGAAAAGAAACCAATATATCAAGCCCTCAATATTATTGCATGTAAATATGAACCTTATTCTTCAAAAATGGAATCTTAGTGGTTACCATGGGTTCTGAGGGGAGAGGGAAGGAAGAATAGAATAGATGGAAAATAGGGCATTTTTAGGGCATTGGAATTGTTCTGCATGATCTTGCAATGATGGATACAGGCCATTTTAAATTTTGTCAAAACCTATAAAAGTGTGCAGTACAAAATGTAAACCATAATGTAAACTGTAGAACATTGTTAGTAGCAATGCTTTAATAAAATCAGTTGTAGCAATGTAGAATACATATGTAAAATGTTATTAATAGGGGAGAGTGGGAAAGGCAGAGGGGGTGTGGCATATGGGAATCCCCTGTATTTTTTATGTGACTTTACTGTAACCTAAAGCTTCTTTGAAGAGAAAGCCAAAAAAGTAAGACCCTGGGGGAACATATAGAAGAAATTGTCACTGTACTTAAAAGATATCAGATCTTACAGTGATGAAAGACACAATGAAAAAAATTTTTTTTAAAAATTTTTGTGTTTTATTTGTTATTTTTATTAATATTTTTATTTTATTGTTATTTATTTATTTATTTATTTATTGGCTTTCTTTTTGGGAGGTTTTGGATCACAGAAGGATCACGACTGTGACAGGGGAGGATCACTCATGCAAGGTGTAGGTGATGGGGTGCACCTGGGGCATGCTTCTATGGCATATGACCAAAATATTAAATTCTCATCCTGGTAAGTCTGCTATATCCTCTAATAGAGTGGCAAGAATCCCTTGAGTACATGGGCAGTGCCTAATGAAGGAGGATAGACCATTACTCCCGGCCCTTGATATTGATGGTTGTATTTATGAGCCTTTTCTTGTGAAATTGAATCTTAGCCTAGTATTATATATTGCCTAAGAGTTACCCCCTGAAAGCCTCCTTGTTGCTCAAATATGGCCTCTCTCTAAGCCAAAGTCAGCATATAAACACACTATTTTCCCCCAGGCATGGGACATGACTCCCAGGGATAAGCTTCTCTGGCAATGAGGGATTCTTACCAAGCACTGACTAATGATGCATCTGAAAAAGAGCATGACCAAATGGGGGAAATATTAAATACAAATGAGATTTTATGACTAAGTGATTTCAAAGTGAGATGTGAGGTCATTCCGGAGGTTATGCTTATGAACATCACAGCAGGATCTCATTGACTGCCACAGTAAACAGTACCTTAAACAGCAAGCCTCCTCAGGGCTCTAGAGACTTCTAGACACTACAGGCAGCACAGACAATCTCAGAGATTTGGCACTCTGTCAGTGGACCTAACTTTGGAATATATGCTCCCCAATGGAACAGAGTTAGGCTCATTTATAATTTCCCTACACATGTCTCTTCTGCCCCTTTTACTTGAACCAATAATTAGCACTATACTTGTTAAATATGTGGCCTAGACACCTAAATCTTCAGTCTGTTCATATGCTGGTTGAGCAATGAATCTCAGCCGAGTTTTAACACCTACTCTCCAGTTCCTTGGACTTGCCCAGGACAACTAACAAAAGGATGATGATGGACAACACCCACCCAGAAAAACAGAGTATCTACAACTGCAAGCAAGACAGTTCTATCCATCTGCCCCATGGGATCTAAGGCCCCTCTCAAACAGAAACATAGTGGGCATCACCATCCCAAAGTCCTCAAGACTGTGGAATGAGCAAACATAAAGGCCAAATGCCACTATGGACTAAAGTAGACTTATTATTCTAGCAATGAAAGAACTTGTATCATTGATATAAAGGCAGTGGCCACCAGAGGTTCTGAAGAAGAGGGAAAAGTAGATATAACAGGGGGGCATTTGGGGGACATTAGAACTGTCCTACATGGCATTGTAATGACAGGTACAGGCCATTATACATTTTATAAAATTGTGTGGGCCAATGTGTAAATTATAATGTAAACTATAGTCCATGGTTAGTAGCAATGTTTCACTATGTGTTCATCAATTGTAACAAATGCACCACACTAATGAAAGATGTTGTTAACGTGGGAAAGTTTGGGAGGGAGAGGAGGAATTTATGGGAATCCCCTATATTTCTGATGTAACATTTATGTAAGCTAAAGCTTCTTTAAAAATAAAATATACAAATGAATTAAAGAAAAAAGTAACTGTGGTAATTATCATAATAGAAAAGATTAATATTTATATGGCTTTGAATGATGAAGCAGATTTGCATCTGTTAGAAAAAATAATTCTGGAACCAAGTTGGTAAGTCCAGCATCTAAAAGGGTAAGCAATGATTCCACTGATAACTGCAGAGAAATCTGTAAAGCAGCATAGGCTCCCCTTTCCACATGAGAGGTGTGTGCTTTTGGAATGTGTGAGTCTTTGTGCCAGTGAGGAATAACTGAAGAAGACAATTTATGAAGGTGCCCAAGCACTCAAGATCAGGGACCAGTGTTCTCAGGAGCTAAACATAGATAGATGTCCGTAATCTGAGAATACAGAAAACAGAAGAGGAGAGGAAACAGGAGAAATAATGTAAGCCTGTAAGAAAGAGAGGGAGAGAGGGGGTAAAAGAAAAGGCAAGAAGAGAAAAAGAGGAGATGAAAAGTAGGACCTAGGGATGAGGCAACACCTGGGGGGGACAGGTATGTGGGGGTGACAATCACTGTAAAGATGCTTAGGAGACGTCAGTGAGAAAAATGATGGAGACCCAGAAGAGTATAAGTGGGACTTACACAGAAAAGGTTGAGAGAGAATCAAGGATACACCTGTATAAATAATCTAGCACATCCTTGGCCCAGAGTAGACACTGATTAAATGATAGCTTCCTTTTATTTCTCCTTTCCTTTATTACTGTGAGTGGATTGCAATCAGATGTCATCTTCCTCCCTTTTGAATATTTCACAATATCTTGACTTCTGCCATACAAATGCATGGTGTTTAGAGTTGGTTGCATTTCTGCAGCCAAGATTTCCTGTGATGTAATAGAAGCCTAAAAACCAGAGATATCCTGGTTATGGAGGACAAAAATAACTCCGAAGCATTTCAGAAGGGAGCAGGTTGGGATTTAATGATTTTATATACTGAAAGAAATGGAAGTGGAAGTTGAGGTGCTCTGGGAAATTTTATTAAAAGAAGTGGAAATAATATTTGTTAATGTGAAATGATGGTATTTACATGAATGTAAACTTATATAAAAAACTATAAAGCTGTCCACTTAAACTTCATGCACTACTCACACCTCACTTTATGTAACTGATACCGCAATTAAAAATATATACTAGAAGAAGGTACTAGAAGGTCAACACAATCTGGATTCCACAAAATAGATTGGGTTACTGCCACTAGCATTCAGCACGACAGTTGGACAGCCTTAGGCTGTATACTGAACTATACTGTGGACAAAGTGAAGTGATGGAAACTTCTAGAAGGAGTGAGTTAGCTTCACCGACACAGTTTGAGACCAATGCTTGTGCTCTGGACACCGTAGCAAACATTCTGAGGGAAGAAGAGAGAACATTCCCAGTCTTTGAGGGTTTACCATATGCTTTAGATGTCTTACTTCATTTAATCCTCACTCTAACAGCTGAATAGTTGAGATGAACTCAGAGAGATAATTTTCCCAAGGCGACAATGATCTGTAAGGAATTATAGAAGAGAGTAGCCGTGGCATAGAACTCTCCTTAATCCCAAACGAGAGTTTCCCTACTTCCTATGTATCTAACTCAGTCATTTTTCTGAGATGCTGCTGGTGGTCAGAAGAAATGTGTATTATGGAGGAGGCCTAGTCTAGGCTGTTTACTCCCAGAGATACGGAGAAAAGCAAACCCTTTCCCCTGCTTTGGAACCCCTATGTGATAGCCACTCCCCAGCTCAACTGCCTCAATTACTGACTGCATGAAAAATATCCTTAATACAGGGAAACAGAGGAGGCAAGGGACCAGGTGGTGTCCTCCTCCTCAGTCCCCATGCATGACTTCTGTTAGTGGCAATGGTGGTGAGATGCCTGAGCTGAGGGAATATGCCACTTAATTAAGAGGAAATTTTATATCTGTGAAGACAGTTACTGAGGGAGTAAAATCAAATAGCAGAATTGCTGTTTATGGTAACTCTTTCTCATTAGTGTCATATAAACACTATGGAAGTAGATAATTAAAGAGTAACTAAAAAGCAATTTTTTTAAAAAAAGTACTTTTCTACTTTTTTAAAATTCCTGAACCACAGCCTCACCCCCTTAGTAAACAAAACACCGCATTTATAGCACTTAATTCTGGAAGGCAAAAGCAAAACGTGGTGAGGTAAGCACCTTTTCTGGCACCCCCTATCTTCTTTACTAAGCAAAATTAGTTAATGAGTCAACTCATTTCCAACCTGCATGTTAGGTGCCAATTGCTTAAATCAAATAAGAAGCTCTTTCTAGCTCGGACACGGAGCTCAAGTGGAAGTTGTCAGATTTGATAAAGTAGATTTGTTCTAGAAGGAAACATTCCCTTTCTATTTTCCTGGGTGTATCTGTTTGCCAGAGTGCATTTCCCAGCTAATACCAGTTTGTCGACTGCATTTGCAATGAACTTTAATTGTGTGCTTTCCCTGACAGTCTTAATTGTAATCTGACTTCCTTCAGGTAGCAATCAGCCAAGTGAGGTAATCATATCTCCCTGAAGCCCATAAACTCAACCACCTGCACCTCTTCTGTTTCCCGTTCCTCTTTTTAACTCCAGGTTTGTTCACATGGAGAGGGAATGCAGAGCCTGAGCAGGTACAGTGTCCTAAAAATAGCTGCTATTTTCCTAACATTAGAATGGTATCTATTTAAACACAGGAGGAAGAACTGGGGATGAAAATAATCCTATGGTTTTAAATAGTGATAGTAAAGCTGCTGTATTGACCTTTTGGGGGGTGGGGGCTTGGCTCTACTTCATGCTTACGTCTGCCTTTGGAGGTTTCTCTGAATGGTTTGCTTGGTATGTGAATTTCTATGGGAATATCAAGGATCCTGCCTTCAAATGCTTCACCTGGAACCTCCAACGTGAGCCCCATTTTCTATGCCCACGTCTGGGCTCACATTCCTGGAACCTCATTACCTTTCTCAAACATACCTGAAAAGGTCTCACGTTGGTTTTCCTGGGTCTATTTATCCATCTCCAAACCATGCTACTTGTGATACCAGAGAAACCTTTCTAAAATGAAAATCAGATCAGAGTACTACTCTAGGCAGAGTCATTCAGTAAGCTGAGCTGCCCAGAAAGACAGCACTCCAATTACCAGGTGACAAAGTATCCCCATTCCCTGCCCAAAACTCACAGGAAGGAACAAATGAAGGAAAAGACCAAGAAAAATTTCATCACTATTAACCAATAAATGGACCCAAACTGATGCAAAAAAACAAACAGGTACTTTATTTAAAATCCCATTTTTGCATAATATACATGCATATAAAACTTTTTTTTTTTTACCGGGAGGTCCCGGGGATCGAACCCAGGTCCCTCCATATGGCAGACGGACGCCCAACCATTTGAGCCACATCCGCCCCAGCATATAAAACATTTAAATTACATTTTTACAAAAAGAAAGCTACCATAATTATGAATTTATTTGTGTGTATCATAAACTTTTTAAATTTTTTTAATTTTTTATTATTTTTATCACAAATTTTTAAAATAAATATTCATCTACCATTAATGGCATTTTACTTGTCCAATATAATTTACTTGCTTTTTGTAGCAATTTATTTATCCAGTTTCCTTCTTTTAGCATTTACTTTTTTCTGAAAGTTCAGAAACCACAGAGATAAAAAATATATATGATTAAAAGTTTTCATGCGTAATCAATTATTTTGTTGGGGGACATCTTCTCAAGGCAAGAGAAAAGATAGCCATGTTTTTGGAATTAACCATATCTTACAAATTGCTCTCCAAAAGAATGTGCCTTCAGGAACATCAACCAATGCATTAGCTTTCCGTTCTTAGATTGGTAATGAGGTTAACAATTATATTCTTTGATTATTGACCATCTTTGTGTGTGTGCTTGAATTGTGGATATTTGTTTCTTCTCCATTTTTTTTAGGATGTTCATTAAATTGTTCATCTGTAGAGTTCTTTGTACACATATGAATGGTATTAATACATTTCCATGGTCTATTAACTCTTCCAATCTCATGGATTGCTATTTTAAACTTTTCACTCTTTTGTCAAACCTGCAACACCTTCTCCACCTCCTCACTTTTACCCAATGTAATTATTCCCTATTTCATTGAAAATCTGAAGCATTTGGAAAAGAAATTTTACAAGTTGCCACATCTAAGCACTTTCCTACACCTGTACCCCTGTAAGCTTTCTTTTATCCTGTTACTACAGATAAACTCTCCATACCCCCAGTTAAGATCAAGCCTTCCTCTTGTGTGTTAGCTCCCAATCGTTTTCCTAATTAAGGACATGACTCCATCAATTTTTTCCTATCTTCCTTGTTTGAAATCCCCCCTTCTTCCACTAGATTATTCCCACTAGTGTGTGAACTTGCATTTTTCATGTATTCTATCTTTAAAAAAAATGCCCACTCTTGTCTTCAATTATATTTAGTTCCAATTACCATGTTGTATTCCTTCTCCCCTTTATAACCAAAGTTCTTGAAATGGTTTTGCTTATGTCTGTTTTGCTGCCTCCAAATTCTATCCTTCTATTTGCTCTTAAACCAATTCCAATCAAACTTTCTTCCCCAAAACTACCAAAATTTTGACGTAGTTAGTCACGTTTTATATCTTCTTTCAAAATACTTTCAGTTAATAACCAAGAAACCACACTGTTCTCATTTCCCTCCGACCTTATTGACTCACCCTCTTCAGTCTGGGTGACAGCGTTTTCCTCTTTGTGTTGTACTGCCACAGGGCTCAATCCGTAGGTTATTAAACTTTTCACCTCCTCTTCTCTTTTCTCTGTATATATCCAGTCTCTTTCTTGGAGATTTCATCAATCATTTGGCTTTAAATACTATGTAACACAGAAAATCTCCAGAATTATATCTCCAGTTCATACTTCTGATGCAATTCCATAGAGAAAGCCCTGGGGACTCAACAGTACTGAAAAAAACCACATGTCCCAGTTCCTCTTTGAATACCTTGTTGAGTTTCCTTTTTAGCTTTTGAAATTTGATATCCCACCAAGGCAGCTGACTCAGATAACCAATCAAGCCCCTAGTTCATTATGTTTGACCCAATGTGAAATGAAGCCCACCTGCCCTAAATCTGCCCCTCTAGGATGACAAACCCTTGTCCAATCAATAGGAGTTATGCTAACTTTCTGTTTATACATATAAAATGTGTGCCCCATCCCTAGAACCCCAAAGCTACTTCTATTCTGGTGTTCTTTGCTGCAGCAAAACTTTGGTGTCCCAAATAAAATCCTGTAGTCTGCAAACTTGACTCTCATTTGTCTTTCACAGTTATCTCTTGAACTCCAGACTAAGATTTCCAACTGCTGACTCTATTTGAGGTCTAATCAGCATCTCAAACATGATTGTCCCAAAGTCTTACCTGTTATGGCATCTCAATCATTCCAGTTACAGAAGCAAAATGTTTGGTTGACTCCTCTTTTCCTCTCTTATTCTTTATCTAATGCATCTGCTCATTCACTCTACCTTCAAACTATATTCATAATCTGAGTACATTCTATAATCTCCACTGCTACTATCTCCTCCTATCTTTAACCTAAAATAATTCAATAACTTTATAACTGGTATCCCCATTTCTGTTATTGCCTTTTAATACTTTATTTGCAATCGAGCAATCGGGGTGATCTTACAAAAAAAAAAAAAAAAAAAATACAATCATGAAACTCTTCTAAAAACCACAGTGGTTGACCATCTCATGCAGACTAAAATCCTGAGTCCTTTAAATGAGCTAGAAAGTTCTACATCATTAGACCTAACACTCTCTCACGGCATCATCTATCCTATACCACTTTTTCATTACTTTACTACTATGGTGGCCTACTTGCTATGATACAAACATGCCAGGTACATCCTACTATACAGCTTCTGCATTTGCTGGTCTCTCTGCCTGAGCCCCTGTTCCCCTAATATACATATTGCTCATTCTCCCACCTCTCTCAGTTCTCTGTTCAAATGTTACCAGGAAGTGAAGACTTTCTGACCATGTTTATTAAAAGTTCTACTCTAAACCCTGAGTATCCACGTCACTTTTTTTGCTGTAGTTTTCTCCATAGTACCATCACAATATAGCCTGCTATATAATTGACTTATTTATATTGTCCTTTGACCACGCCCCCCAACTAGACTGTAACCTCTCTGAGGGCAGGGACTTTTCCTCTGTTTCATTCAATGATTAATACCCCCACATAGAACAGTACCTGGAACATTAAAGGCATTCAATAAATATTTGTTTAATGAATAAATGAGCAAATGAAATATATAAATCCTCTGATTAAAGCACTCACCACCCAACTAACTCCCCACACAAAGGCTTATTGTAATGAAATTTAATATATATATATATATATTATTGATAAATAGAAGCACTTAATAGCTACACAAGAGAAGATTAATCTCCCAAAGTCAACAGTCAGATTGAAACCAGTCTGATTTATCATCAGCACAGAAGATGTCAATAGAAAAGGAGCAATATCCTCAATGTGCTAAGAGAAAACCTGTCAAGCCTAAATTATTTAACCAGCTAAATTGTCATTTGAAAACATGGCATTGAAATAAAGGCATTGCAGACATTAAAAGGCTAAAGGAGAACATAAAACTGAAATTCTCTATAAATTTGATTTTTCCTTTTGGGAATATAATGACAAAAATTGTCTCAAAACCATAAAAACTACACAGTCAAAAATCATAGAAGCACCTGCAAAAGTAATTACGGCTTTACCCATAAAATCCTATTAGGTCCAGTTAATTTCTATCACTCATTCATTTTGATCATTAAAGGTACATTATTTAACTGAAGAATGGGGACTCCAGAACGGTTCTAATCACGATTGTGTCAGTTTTCAAATGTGTGATTCTTCCCAAGTGGCTTAACAATCTAGCCGTTGCTATCCCTTAGGAAGCGGATAATTATATCATTATTTCATAGGGTGTGATGTGCAAATTCAGTGAGGTTATGCTTGCAAAGCTTTTAACATATCCTCAAAATTTCAGCAATGTTTTTTTTATGAGAAGTTTTATTTTATTATTAGAAAATAATATTTCATTCTGAAAGCTAATCATAATCCTAATATTCATGTTGGTTAGTAAAATGGAATAAAAGAATATGTCAATTTCACTTACAGCTCTAGATCAAAATGTCTTAGATAAAATATTAGCAAACCAAATACACCTGTGTGTTCAGAGAACAATATGTCATTACCAAGTAGGGTGTATCCCAGGAATGCAATAGATGAATGGATTAACATCAAGAAATATATTATGTAATTCAGTATATTGAAAGATTAAAGGTGACTAACCATATGATTATCTCGGTAGAGTGCTGAAAAAACTCAAAATGCATACTTGATAAAATCCGCAGTACACTGAGAGAAGAAAACTTTCTTAATTTGAAAAGGGTTTCCACCAGGTAAATAAGCTCTGGAATTAGACTTCCTAAATCCTGGATTCCACTATCAGTTGCTTGTGTTCAAGTTGTTTTTTCACTCTGAGCCTCAGTTTCCTCATAAAAAATGAGTACACTTGTGTGCAAGGGTCATTAATTTGTTATGAAAATTAAATGAGAAATTAGAAAGGGATCTCTAAATGATGGCATAAAATGTATTTAATAAAAAAACAGGATTCCCACTAAATTAGTCATGATGTTCATTCACAGTTCTCTTTGCAGCATAATATTGAAGATCTTAAAAAACAGGGCAAAATAAGAAAATATGTAGGAGGTGCAAAAATTGAAAGAGAAGGTTCAAAATATTCATTAATTGAAGACAATATAAATATTTACATAGAAAATTCTAATGAACCAACCAACAAACTGTGAGAAATATGAGAATTGAATTAAATGTCTGAATAAAAGATTAACATAAAATTGCACAAATTGGTAGCAATTTTAAAAATACATTTCAAAAAAATCCACTCAAAATCCCTACAAAAATCCATTCAATTCCTAGGAACAATATTAAGGAGAAGTTAACTAGATCTTGGGAGAAAGTGATATAGACTTTTATAAAAGACTTAAATAAAGAGTCCCCATTGGAAAGATTCAATATTGTAAAAGTAAATTTCTTCTATATTCATTAATAAATAAATCCAAATACATTTTTCAAGCACAAAAATATTATATATTTATTATCATTTTACTGTGTTCTATGTTGGATTTGATGAGTCATAATTTTTGACACTTTCTAATTTAACTTTTTTAAAAATTCAACACAGTTTTTCAGTTAATAGACTAATTAAACAACCCTTCTGTATGTTCCAAAAACTTTTAAGAACAAAGAAGACTACTTTTTCAATACCTTATTTGTCTGTGTTCAAAATCAGATTAGTTCAGCTCCACTCAGGTAAATTAGGGACTTGGAAGAAGTTAAGGTAGCTTTGAAATCAAGTAATAACTCAACAATCTCTTTGCTACAAATACAACTAATGTATAGAATAATTTTAATTTATAGATTACTGCTAATTTGAACAGGGCCCAGTTGGTTTTGACCAAATGCTAAAGCATTTGTCAAATGCTTTTGTGACTCTTCAAAAAACACCTGAGGAGCTCTGCTGTTTCTATAAGCAGGGCAGACAGGCTCAGGAATTCGGCACCCTGTCAGTGGGCATTACTTTGGAATTTATGCTCCTCAGTGTAACAGAGTTAGACTCATTTATTGTTTCACTACATTTGGCTCTTCTGCCCCTTTTATCTGAACCTATAATTAGCACCATACTTGTTAAATATATGGCCCGGAAACTTAAATCTTTGGTCTGCTCATGTGCTGGTTTAGCCCTGAATCTCAGCAGAGTTGCAGCACCTACTCTCCAGTTCATTGGATTAACCCAAGACAACTAACAAGAAGACGATGATGGACAATGCCCCATCCCGAGGAACAGAGAGTGTCTGCAACTGCAAGCAAGATAGTTCCATCCATCTGCCCCATGGGATCTAAGCTCCCTCTCAGTTAGGATCCCCAAATCCTCAAGACTGGGGAATGAACAATGGACTAAAGTAGAATTATTATTATTCTATTATAGACATCACTATTCTAGCAATGGAAGAACTTTTATGATTGATATAAAGGGAGTGGCCACCAGAGATTCTGAGGGGAGGGAGAGGGAAGAACAGGTGTATCATGGGGACATTTTCAGGACATTGGAGTCGTCCTGCATGACATTGCAATGATGGATACAGGCCATTATGCATTGTGTCATAACCTATAAAATTATGTGGGGCAGAGTGTAAACTATAATGTAAACTATAGTCCACAGTTAGTAGCAATGCTTCACTATGTGTTCATCAACTGTAACAAATGTCCACACTAATGAAAGATGTTGTTAATGGGGAAAGTGTGGGAGGGGGAGGGAGTGGGGCATATGGGAATCCCCTATGTTTTTTTATGTAACATTTATGTGATCTAAAGATTCTTTAAAAATAAAAAATTAAAATAAAAAAACACCTGACTAGAGTATGGTCAGAATCTTTGTTTATAGGTGTTTTTTTCTTTATTAGAGAAGTTGTGAGTTTACAGAATAATGATGCATAAAACACAGGATTCTCATATACTACCCCATCACCATCACCTTGCATTGGTCTGGAGCATTTGTTACAATTGATGATAGCACAATTTTATAATTGTGTTATTAATTAAAGTCCATAGTTTAACTTAGTGTTCACTATATGTGTACTGTAGTTCCATGGATTTAGTTCTCAATTTTTATTCTGTTATAATATATACAATCTAACATGTTCCCTTTTAATCAAATTCAGATATAGATGTTAATGTTGTTAATTGTGTTCAAAATGTGATACCATCACCACCATCCATTACAAAAACATTTCCAGCATTCTAAAGAGGAACCATGCACATTATAAGACTTAAATTCCCTTTCGCTATCCCCACTCCAACCCCTGGTAACCTATATTCTAGATTCTGACTCTATGTGTTTGTTTATTCTAATTTTTCAAATCAGTGAGATCTTTAAATATATGTCTTTTTGTGTTTGGCTTATTTCACTCAACCTGATGTCTTCAAGGTCCGTCCATGTTGGCGCATGAATCAGTACTTAATTCATTTTCACAGCTGAATAACATTCCATTGTATATTGGTACCACATTTTATTTATCCATTCATCAATTGATGGACACGGGATGCTTCCATTTTTCGGCAATTGTGAATAATGCTGCTATGAACATCAGTATCCAAATATCTGTTACCAGCTTTCAGTTCTTTTGGGTATAAACCTAGTAGTAGGATTACTGGGTCATATGGTAATTCTATACTAATTTTCTGAGGAACCACCAAACTGTCTTCCACAGCAGCTGCACCATTTTACATTGCCAACAGCAATGAATGAGTGTTCCTATTTTTCCACATCTTCTCCAACACTTGATCTTTTCCGTGTTTTTTTTTTTTTAGTAAGTGGCCATTCTAATGGGTGTGAAATGATATATCATTGTGGCTTTTATTTGCATTTCCCTGATGGCTAATGATGTTGAGCATATTTTCATGTGCTTTCTGGCCATGTGTATTTTTCCTTTGGGAGATGTCTGTTTAAATCTTTTGCCCATTTATTCAAATTGGGTTGTTTGCCTTTTTTTATGTTAATTTGAAGGGTTTCTTTGTATGTACTGCATATTAATCCTTAATCAGATATCTGGTTTCCAAATATTTTCTCCCATTGATTAGATTGCCTTTTTCTTTCATGATAATGTCCATTTAGAAACAAAAGCTTTTAAATTTCATGAGGTCCTATTTATCTATTTTTTTCTTTTTTGTTGCTTGTGCTTTGAGTGTAAAGTCTAAGAAATCACTGCCTAACATCATATGCTTCACTATGTTTTCTTCTAGAAGTTTTGTAGTTCCAGCTCTTATAGTTCAGTCTTTGGTCTATTTTTCAGTTGATTTTTGTATATAGTGTTAGTTAGGGGTTCTCCTTCTTGTTTTTGCAAATGGAGATCCAGTTTTCCAACACCCTTTGTTGAAGAAACTATTCTTCCCCAATTGGGTAGTCTTTGCCACCTTGTCAAAAATCAATTGGCCATAAATGTGAGGGTTGATTTCTGAGCACTGAATTCTATTCCATTGGTCTATATTTCTGTACTTGTACCAGGACCATGCTGTTTTTTTTTTTTGTTGTTGTTGTTGTTGTTGTTGTTGTTGTTGTTTTTACCGGGAGGTCCCGGGGATCAAACCCTGGTCTCTCCATATGGTAGACGGATGCCGAACCTCTTGAGCCACATCCGTTTCCCAAGACCATGCTGTTTTGATTACTGTGGTTTTCTAATAAGTTTTAAGATCA
The DNA here is from genome assembly GCA_026826555.1 of Tolypeutes matacus. Taxonomy (NCBI): domain Eukaryota; kingdom Metazoa; phylum Chordata; class Mammalia; order Cingulata; family Chlamyphoridae; genus Tolypeutes; species Tolypeutes matacus. Next base: position 3,798,604 of record JAKSZT010054568.1, on the reverse strand, counting down.
GAAAGTGTGAGTCCTTTTTCAAGTTCATTCTTTTTCAAGATGGCTCTAGCTAGTTGGGGCCCCTTTTCCTTCCACAGAAATTTGATGATTGGCTTTCCATTTCTGCAAAGAAGGGTGTTGGAATTTTGACAAGGATGGAATTGAATCTGTAAATTGTTTTTGGTAGTATTGACATCTTAATGATATTTAGTCTTCCAATCCATAAACGCAGAATATCCTTCCATTTATTTATATCTTCCATTTCTTTTAGCAATGTTTTTGTATTATTCTTTGTACAAATCTTTTACATCCTTGTTTATATTCATTCCTAGATATTTTATTCTTTAGTTCCTATTGTGAATGGATTTTTAAAATTGATTTCTTCTTCTAATTGTTCATTACTTTTGTGTAAAACAATAATGACTTTTGGGTGTTTGTCTTATACGCTGCCACTCTGCTGAACTGGTTTATTATCTCAAGGAGTTTTGTTGTAGTTTTTTTCAGGATGTTCTGTATATAGGACCATATCATTTGCAAATAGTTTTACTTCTTTCTTTCCAATTTGGATGTCTTTTACTTCTTTTTCTTACTTAATTGCTCTGGCAAGAATTTCCAATACAATGTTGAATAACAGTGGTGAGAGTGGGTATCTTTGTCTTGTTCCTGATCTCAGAGGGGATGTTTTCAGTATTTTACCATTAAGTAGGATATTAGCTATGGACTTTTTATATGTGCCCCATATTCTCTTGCGGAAGTTTCCTTCTATTCCTATGTTCTACGTGTTTTTGTCAAGAAAGGGAGCTGTATTTTGTCAGAAGCCTTTTGTGCATTGATTGGGATGGTCATGTGTTTTTTCTTGTCCTTCTCTCAGTTAATGTGGGGTATTATATTAATTAATTTTCTTATGTTGAACTAACCTTGCATACCAGGGATAAATCCCACTTTATCATGGTGTGTAAGTTGTTAACACACTGTTGGATTAAATTTCCTAATATTTTGATGAGGATTTTTGCATCTATGTTCATAAGAACTATTGGTCTATAGTTTTCTTTTCTTGTGGTATCTTTAACCAGCTATATTATGGGAGTGATGTTGGTCTCATAGAGGGACTTAGGAAGTGTTTCTTCCTCTTTAATTTTTTGGAAGAGCTTGAGCATAATTGCAGTTAATTCTTCTTAGAATGTTTGGTAGAATTCCCAGTGAAGCTCTCTGATCCTTGGCTTTTTTTTTTTTGGGGGGGGGAAGTTTTTGACTACTGATTGAATCTTTTTATTATTAGTAATTTGTTTGTTGAGATCTTCTATTTCTTCTTGAGTCAACATTGGTAGTTTGTACCTATCTAAAAGTTTATCCATTTGATCTAGGTTATATAATTTATTGGTATACAGTTGTTCATAGTATTCACCTATAATCCTTTTTATTTCAGCAGGATTGTTAGTAATGTCTCCCTTTCCGTTTCTGATTTTCATTACTTGTATCCTCTCTCTTTCTTTTTCAGTCTAGTTAAAGGTTTGTCTATTATGTTGATCTCTTCAAAAAATCAACTTTTGGTTTTGTTGATTCTTCTATTTTTTTTTTCTATTGCATTTATAACTTCTCCAATCTTTGTTATATCCTTCCTTTTGCTCACTTTGGGTTTAGTTTGCTCTTCTTTTTCTAGTTCTTCCAGCTGTGAGGTTGGGTCTCTGATTTGAAGTCTTTCTTATTTTTTAATGTTAACATTTAGAGCTATAATTTTCCATTACAGGACTGCCTTTGCTGCATATCGTATGTTTTGGTACACTGTATTTTCATTTTCATTTGCCTTGAGGTATTTCCTAATTTTGTTTCTGATTTCCTCTTTAATCCATTAGTTGCTTAAAAGTATGTTATTTAATTTCTATGTATTTGTGAATTTTCCCTTTCTCTGTTATTGATTTCTGGTTTCTTCCATTGTCATTTTATAATCTTTCCTTTTATTTGATTTTTTTCTGTTGTACCATATTGAGTAACTTCTCTTCTATCTGGATAGATTTTTTTTTATTTTTATCTCTTTTCCTTGTGGTTATCATAGGGGTAAAATTTAACATCCTAAATATATAGCAATTATATTTGGATTAATACAAACTCAACTTCAATAGCATGTGCATAGACTTTTCCTGTACCCCTCCGTCCCCACCATTTTTTGCTCCTTGTTACCACTTATAACTTTGTACATTGTATGTCCAAAAACCTATATTTATCATTATATTTTATGTATTTGCATTTAAGCACCTGTAAAAAGTAAGAAGTGGAGTTAAATACCAAGTTTTACAATACAATTACACTAGCATTTCAAATTACCTGAATGCTTACATTTACCACAGATCTTTATTTCTTTATGTAGCTATGAACCACTGTCGAGTGTCAATTAATTTCAGTCTGAAGAATTCCCTTTAACATTGCTTTCTGTAGGGCAGGTTTATTGGTGATAACTCCCTCAGCTTTTGTTTATCTGGGAATGTCTTAATCGCTCCCTCATGTTTGAAAAACAGTCTCACTGGATATAAAATTCTTGGCTTGCAGTTGTTTTCCTTCAGCACTTTAAGTATTTCAACCCATTGCCTTCTTGCCTTCATGGTTTTTCATGAGAATTCAGCACTCAATCTAATTGGGACTCCTTTTTATGTAACACATTGCTATTCTTTTGCAGCTTTCAGAACTCTCTCCTTGCCCTATGCACTTAATAATATAATCAATAAATGGCAGGGTGTATTTTTCTTCATATTTATCGTGTTTGGTGTTCTCTGAGTTTCTTTGATATGCATATTCACATCTTTTGCTAAGTTTGGGAAGTTCTCTATCATTATTTCTCTGACTATTCCTTCTTCCCCTCTCTCTCTTTCTTCTCCTACTGGGACTTCCATAATGTATGTATTGGTGCACTTGATAGTGTCCCTTAGCTCTCTTAGGCCATTTCACTTTTCAATATTTCTTTCCCCTTATGGCTCTGCAATTTTATTCATTTCAAGTATGTTGTTCAAGTGCACTAATTCTTTCTTCTGCCAGTTCCTTTCTTCTCTTCAAACCCTCCTGGTACTATTTAATTTCAGTGATTGTGGTCTTCAACTCCAGGAGTTATGCTTGGTTCCTTTTTAAAATTTCTATCTCCTTACATAGACTCTCATATTGTTCATTCATTGTTTTCCTGATATCTTTTAGTTCTTTTTCTGTACTTACCTTCATCTCCTTGACCATTTATTTAAGATCAATTTTTTCTAAGGCTTTGTTTGATATAGCCACAGTCTTGTCTTCTTTCCCTTGGATGGGCCATCATTTCCAGTTTCTTTGTTTTTCTTATACTCTGTTGTTGCACACTGTACATTTTAACATTTTCAAAAGTTAACTCTGGGATTTACTCCCTGGGATGTCTTTTTCTTGGTTTTGTAATTAGCTTATGATAAGAGAAATTTTCTTGAACTTCAGTCCTCCTATCAGGAAGGTCTGCCCAAGACAAATGCAGTATGCACAGATTTCCCTGTCTTTCTTGGCCTTTGTCTTATCCTGGGCCTTTGCTTTTAAAGTATTTTGGAGTTCCCCTGTTAACAGGAGTTTGGTTGTCCCCTCTGATTCCCAGGGGACAAACATCTCTCTCCCAGATATTTGAAGCTGGCAGACCTTTGCACCACACTGTTTGCCTCTATAGTTTTATATACTCCTTTCATTGTCTCATGCTGCTTTTGACTGGAAGGCAAATTCTGGAAGGAGAGCCAGCCCAGGAAGGACATTCCCAAGTCAGTTGTCCCCAGCCAAAACAAGGTCAATGTTCCAAAAAGCAGGTGCAGACTGTCTCCAAAGTTCCCTGTGGAGCAGTTCAGGAAGGGTGCCAAAAGCTTCTCTGATAGCTCCCCAAAACGGAACTTTCCTGGCCTGCCCAGTAAATACACCCCTTCAGCTAACTGTTCCACACTGCTTTAAGGAGACACTGCATATTTATAATCTCCATCACCTCTGCCCCTGTCCAGGCAGGGTTGAAACAATGGCTGCCACTGCCTTTGTCCAGAATGTGTTGAAACAACATCTGCCCTCAGTGCGGGACTCAGCAATCCAAATTTGCTAATCAAAAGCTGTGATCAGTGATTAGCCATGCATATCCCTGTTATTGGGGAAGAGGATTTTTACTTCCCTTTCTATAAGTAGCAGCTAGTGAGGGACTGGACCCTGTGGTGGCCTGCTGTGAGAATGGGGGGTGCACATCAATGGCCACTGTTTGGAGAAAGCAATTTAGAGTTCTTTAACTTAAGTTATCAGCCTCTTTCTCCCACTCTTCTCTGGATGCTGTACAGTGTTCTTCTGGCCTCTGGAGTTTTAAAATAGTTGCTTCAGACAGTTCCTGCTTGTCTAATCACTGTTTTAGTGGAAAAACTAAGTCGTGGAGTTCTCTGTTCTGTCATCTTCTCCAGACATCATAGGTGAATTTTTTTCCCAGTACAGTTTAAAGTTTATCTTCATATGCTGATACTAATTTTGATAGAGAAGAGAAAATGCACAATAGGAAAGAACAATGAGGTAAAAGGTGACCTTATTCAAACTATAAAATATAGTATCTAGAGTAGTCCTATATGTAAAGAGAAAAATATGTATAAATAAAATAAAATTCAGATAAAAAATTACTTTTTAAAATTTAATGGGATAAGGATAGAAACTTTAATATATCTTGGGAAGAAGTGATTATCTCATTGAGGAAAACAAACAAAACCCTATCTTTTTGCTTTCACTCTTACACCTCCACCTTCGGTTATCCACACAGCAGCAGAGCATCCTATTAAAAAGTACATACAGCCCTGCTGCAAATACTTTGTTCAAAACCCTTGGAGGGCTTCTCACCAGACTTAGAATAAAATCTGAAGTTACATTCTATAAGCCCCTATAAGCTGTAGCATCCTGACTCCTTCTGTAGACCACATACAGTTCTACCTCTTCTTCTGTCTGCTCCAGCTTCCCTTGCCTCTTTGCTGATCCTGTGCCTGGAATGCTCCTCCACCAGATTTTCACTTGGCTCATACATTCATCTCATTCACATTTGTACATACTTGTCACTTCCTCAAGAGTACTTCTCTGAACAACTGAGTCTGAAATAGCCACCCACTGTCTCTATTTCTTTTTCTTGAATCCACTTTTTCCTTCTTCATATAATATCATATTTTATCATGTATTAATTTGTTTTTTGTCTGTCTTCCCCATTAGAATATAAACTATATTAAAGCAGGGACCTTGGGCTGTTCACTCTTGTATCACTAGGACCTAAAACGGTCTCACATATAGTGTGCTTTTAGTAAAATGACCATTGAATAAATAAGTTAACAAAGTTAGATTCTTATCTTACACCATATATTTTTTTAAATTATACTAAAAGCCTTAGAGAACTAACTCTTAAATGAAGGAAATTACCACAAGGAGATTTTTCCCTTGGTGATTACAGAGATTTGTAAATGAAAATGAATAAAATCCCTACAAAGGCTTAGCATAAAATATAGCTGACTATTTGTTCTATCTTATATTGAGGAAGGGATTCCTAAATAACATACAAAATTCAGAATTCATAAAGGCAAAAAGAGACAGATTTAATCTAAGAAAAAAAATAAACAAACTAACAAATACAAGCAAACCCCAAATTTTAAAATAAAGTTTAGGTGATGAAGGATAGAGGCAAGATACAGAATTAGAGGAAACACTGGCATCATGTTTATATAGACAAGTGACACATTGCAAAAATCACAGAGATCTTATAAATTTAATAAAAGATAAAAATTCATAGAAAAATTTCACAAAGAAAATGAATAGCTAATTCAAAGGAAAAGACATTGAAATGACCTTTGAAAATGTGTTCAAACTCACTAACAATCAGGAAATATAAATTGCCCATCAGCATGACAAAAATTATAAAGATCACTAATTTAAGTGTTGTTGAGAATGATACAGTGAAATGGATATTCACATAAAACACTGGCAAAAAGTATAAATTCATGTAATAATTTTTGGAATAAAATATAACTATATTTTTCAAAATTTAAATGGGCAAACACTTTAATTATGCCTCCAAGGACAGAGGATAAATAAATTAAAATGTATCAGGTTATGGTGTTCTATGCAGCTCATAAAAAGAAAGGATAGAAATTGCTTTAAAAACATATTAATTAAAAATGAAAAATATAAGACACTGGGGGAATAAATGGAAGAAAATATCACTGTACATACAACATAACAGATCTCAGAGTGATAAAAGACAATGACAAAAAATTCTTTTTAATTGTATATTTTTTACTATTTTTATTATTCCAATTTTTTAAAAATTGTATTTTATTTTTTATCTTTAAAACTATCATTATTTCATTTTCTTATTAATTGTATTTGGATATTTTGTTGGCTTCATTTTTGAAGAAGTATTGGATCACAGAAGGGTTACAACTGTGGCAGGGGAGGATCATTGGTGTGGGGTGTCGGTGATGGGGAATGCATGGGAGGAGGATCATATGGGGCATACCTATAAGGTGAATAAATGTGTTCAAGTGTTTATGGGGCATTGTCAAGGTGGGTGGAGATCCACACAATAATACAAAGAACAGCAAATTCCAATCCTGGGGAACTCTGCCACATTAAATGGGACAGCAAGAATCCCCCAAGTACAGGGGCAGTGACTAGTGAGGGAGGATAGACCATTGACAGGCCCTTAATGTGGTTGACTGTACTTGTGAAACTTTACTCTTGATATTGAAACTTAGCCTAGTATTATAGGGTGCCTAAGAGTTACCTCCTGAGAGCCTCCTTGTTGCTCAAATGTGGCCTCTCTCTAAGCCAAAATCAGCATATAAATGCATTACTTTCCCCCAGCATAAGACATGACACCTAGGGATGAGCCTCCCTGGCACCGAGAGTTGCTACCAAGCACCAACAAGCAATGCAACTGGAAAAAGACCTTAATGAGAAGGGGGAAAGGGTAAGGACAAATGTTTATATGCCTAAGAGACTTCAAAGTGAGTTGAGAGTTCATTCCAGAGGTTATGCTATACATATCTCAGCAGGATCTCATTGACTGCCAAAGTAAATATTGCCTCAAATAGGTGAGACATCCAGACATTATTGGCAGGGCAGACGGCTCCAGAGTTTAGTGCCCTGCCAGTGAGCCCTACTTGGAAATTTATGCTCCCCAGTGTGACAGATTTGGACTCAGTTGTGGTTTTCCTACACATGGCTCTTTTGCCTCTTTTATTGGAACCTATAGTTAGTGCTAGAGTTGATATGTGTATACCCAAGAGACTTAACTCTTTAGGCTGTCCATGCGCCAGCTGGGCCTTGAATCTCAACAGAGTTGCAACAACTACTCTCCAGTTCATTGGACTCACCCAGGACAACTAACAATGAGATGATGATGGACAATGACTATCCCAAGGAAAAGAGAGAGTCTGCAACTGCAAACAAGATAGTCCCATCCATCTGCTTCATGGGATCTCTGCCGCCTCTCAATTAGAGGTGGAGTGGGCATCACCATCCCAGACTCCTATGGATTGGGGAATGAATGATGGACTAGAGAAGATTTACTGGTATTCTAGTATAGATTTATTGTGATTCTAGCAAAGGAAGAACTATTATCATTGATGTGGAGGCAGTGGCCACTGAAGGTTCTGAGGGGAGGGAGAAGGAAAAGCAGGTGTAATATGGGGACATATTCAGGACTTGGGAATTGTCCTGAATGACATTGCAATGACAGATACAAGCCATTATATATCTTGTCATAACTTACAAAAATGTGCAGGAGAGAGTGTAAACTACAATGTGAACTATAAACCACACTTAGTGGCAATGCTCCAAAATACGTTCGTCACTTGTAAGAAGTGTGCCACACTAATGAAGAAGGTTGTTAATGTGGGAAAATGTGGGAGGGGTTAGGAGTGGGGCATATGAGGATCCCCTGTATTTTTTTAAGTAACACTTATGTAATCTAAGTATATTTTTAAAAAAAAATAAAAAAGTATATTTCAAAAAAAAAAAAAAGCATATTAATCAGAGAAAACCACATCACAAAAACTAAGCTGATTTACACATATGCATTTGCATATATGTATCTATAAAAATTAAAATCTTTAAAAATGACTGGTGAGAGGGGGCCAAGATGGCATTAGTGTAGGAGAGCACACACTGCAAGCCCCCAGAGCAAGGCGGATTGTGGACGGGGTCCTGCCTGGGGGTCTGTGCTGTGAACGTGTGGAGTGAGAAGCTTGGGACATCTATCTGCACGGATCAACGGCGTGGAAGGAACGGTAGAGATTCGTGAGTTTTAATGCTGCCGGTAGTGGTTGGCACAGACGGCTGAGCCCCGCGGTTAGGGAGAAAAAATAAAACAAAATAAAACGGCCATTTGGAGCCCCAAGCAGGGCGAAAAAATTTTATTTTCTGGGGATCTGGCTGCCTGGCGCCCCTTGTACCTTGTGTTAACAGAACAACCGAGCTAATCGGCACCCGGTGAACCGGAGTGGGGATTCTGGTCAGGAGACGGAGCTGATTGCCCTAGCGACCCGGGAACAAGACCCGGGCCGCTGCGGAGCCAGGAAGAAGGGACACTTCCCAAAAGAGGGAGGGTTCTGTTGGAGGACAGGGAAGGGTATTTTTTATTTTTAGACATTGATCTGGCTGCCTGCACCACCCCATAGCTTTGGGGAGCAGATAAGTCGACCTGTAGCAGCATTAGGCTGAGAGCAGACGCGAATCTGCACTCAAACTGATTTACTGAGCAGCCCGGTGACTCTGGAGCTCGGCGCCAGAAGGGGCGGAATCCGCCGTCTTTAGCACTCCTCACTGACTAACATCAGAGCTTCAGCTAACCTGGGGAGTCCAGAAAGTGGGACGTGCTTGATTAATTTCCACAGGCCCAGCTAGGGTCCTTCCGTAAAGGGGTTGGTCTAGAGGAGGAATTATTTTGGGTCCTGCATTTTGCTAAAAAAATTAAAAAAAAAAAAAAAAGCGAGAAGGTCACTTCAATAAATGAAAAATAAGTTCTTTTTAATTTAGTTTAATAGCTAAAAGCTGCTTCAGGACCTGCATATAGAACCCTGCAGGGAAATTGATTGATAAACACAAGTAGGCAGGAAGGATCCACGTGGACCCTAGGGGAATCACTGAGCCCCCTTAGCTCTGTTTGACTGCTTGCCTGTGTGGATCTTTGGTTTCTCTGTTTCTTTCTGGTCTCTTGCTTTTCTTTCCTCTTTACTCCCCCCTTTCTTTTTTCTTCTTCTTCTTCTTTTTTTTTTAATTAGGTGCCGGCTTGTCGCTTCTTTGCTGGGCTTCTTTTTCAGTAATTTCCCATTCGCTGTATGTATTGATTCTGTATTACAAACTATCACTTATCCTTCCTGCATCTTTCTGCCTTTTGTTTTCTGTTGTGGCTCTTAGAGACAACATTTTTTCATAGGCCCACAACTTAAGGGTGTCAATTTCTATTCCATCTATTTTGTTTTCTTTTTTTTTAATTAGTATTAACTTTTTCCTTTCAGAACTTTCTTTACTATTTTTCTCCCTCCTTATAATTTTAGCCTTCTAAATCACTATATATATATTCCTCCATTTGTTTTCCCAGTCCATTGTAGGAACTCCATTTTTTTCCCCTAGTACTCTACACTGCCTACACAAGTTAAATATTCATCTCATTAAGTCTCATTTTGCCCCTCTTCTAACTTTTATTAATATTACTATTATCCTTCTGCCTTCCTTAGATCTTTTGATTCCTCTGGCCCTAACCTTTTGCCTTCAAGGGAACATAGAAAGAAGTAAGGAAATAAAATAAGAAGAAAAACTGCCAAAGAGAAAACTTAACTCACACGCAGAACCTACAGCTAAATAAAACTCTAGAGCATAGAGAAAAGCCAATCAACTGAACAAACCCATCAAGGTAATGCGATGACCAGAGGGCAACAAAAAAATACAAATGACTCTGAGAAACTGGAAAACATGGACCAGTCCAATGCACAAAATAAAAACCAGGAAGCAATGCAGAACATCGAACAACTAATCAAAGCTATCCAAACAGATATAATGGACCAACTTAAAGAACTGAAGGAAGAGATTAAGGATATAAAGAAGACACTGGGAGAACATACTGAAGAAATGGCAAACATGCCTAAAAAGGTAATGGATATGATGGTGAACAATGGCACAAGCCAAGAAATGAAAAAGACGCAGGACTCACACAACAGCAGATTTGAACAGGCAGAGGAAAGAATTAGTGATATGGAAGACAATACAGCTGAAATCAAAGAGATAGTAGAACAGATAGACAAAAAGATAGAAAAAATCCAGCATGGACTCAGGGAATTAACCGATAATACAAAATGCACAAACATATGCATTATGAGCATCCCAGAAGGAGAAGAGAAGGGAAAGGGAACAGAAGGAGTGTTGAAGGAAATAATGGCTGAAAACTTCTCAAGTCTATTGAGAGAGATGGATGTGCAGATCCAGGAAGCACAGCGCACCCCAAATAGTATAAATCCCAACAGGCCAACTCCAAAACATATACTTGTCAAAATGTCCAATGCTCAAGACAAAGAGAAAATACTCAAGGCAGCAAGAGAAAAGAGAACCATCACATACAAGGGAAGCACAATAAGATTAAGTGCTGATTTCTCAGCTGAAACCATGGAGGCAAGAAGACAGTGGTATGACATAGTCAAAACACTAAAAGAATTCTCTATCCAGCAAAATTGGCATTCCAAAATGATGGAGAGTTCAAAATATTCACAGATAAACAGAAATTAAGAGAGTATGTCAAGAAGAAACCAGCACTTCAAGAAATACTAAAGGAATCTCTACAAGTTGAAAGGAAAAAACAAGGGAGAGAGAGTTGGAGGAGAGTTTAAAAACAACTGAAAAGATTAAAAGAGAAACAAAACAACATATGACATACATTAACCCAAAGAAAAAATGGCTGAAGTAAGAAATTCATTACGAGTAATAACACTGAATGTTAATGGATTAAATTCACCAATCAAAAGACACAGATTGGCAGAATGGATATGAAAATATGATCCATCTATATGCTGTCTACAAGAAACCCACCTTTGACCCAGGGATTCAAGGAGGCTGAAAGTGAATGGCTGGAAAACCATTTTACAAGCTAACAATAGCCAAAAAAGGACAGGAGTAGCTATTCTAATATCAGACAAAATAGACTTTAAATGCAAAACTATTGTAAGAGACAAAGATGGATACTACATATTAGTAAAGGACTAATCTCTCAAGAAAGAGAACAATCATCAATATTTACGCACCTAATCGGGGTGCCTCAAAATATGTGCAGCAAACTCTGGAAAAACTAAGAGGAGAAATAAATGCCTCTACAATTATAGCAGGGGACTTCAACACACCACTATCATCATTAGACAGATCATCTGGACAGAGAATCAATAAAGAAACGAAGGCACTCAACAATACATTAGAAGATTTGGACTTAATAGACATATACAGAACACTACACCCAAATACAGCGGGATTTTCATTCTTCTCCAGTGCACATGGAACATACTCCAAAATAGACCACATGCTAGGCCCCAAAACAACACTCAATGAATTCAGAAAGATTGAGATTATACAAAGTAATTTCTCTGACCACAACGGAATGAACTTGTAAATCACTAAGGTCCACAGAAACAGGTTAGGCACAAGGATATGGAAGTTAAACAACACACTCTTAGACAAACAGTGGGTCAAAGAGGAAATCTCAAAAGAAATCAGTAACTACCTTGAAACTAATGAAAACGACAACACAACATATCAAAACCTATGGGATGCAGCAAAAGCAGTCCTGAGAGGGAAGTTCATAGCCATAAATTCATATATAAAAAAAGAAGAAAGAGCTAAAATTGAAGACCTAACTGCACACTTGGAGGAATTGGAAAAACAACAACAAACTAAACCTAAAGGAAGTAAAAGCAGGAAATAACAAAGATTAGAGCAGAACTAAATGAAATAGAGAATAAGAAAGCACTGGAAACAATAAACAAAACCAAAAGCTGGTTCTTCGAGAATATCATCAAAATTGACAAACCCTTAGCCAGACTAACAAAGAAAAAGAGAGAACAGATGCAAATACATAAAATAAGGAATGAGCAAGGTGATATCACTACTGACCCCACAGAAATAAAGAGTATCATAAGAGGATACTTTGAAAAACTATATGCCAACAAGAATGACAATTTAAAGGAAATGGACAAGTTTCTAGAAACCCACAAACAGCTGACATTGATGAAAAAAGAAATAGATGAACTCAACAGTCCAATTACAAGTAAAGAGATAGACTCAGTCATCAAAAACCTCCCAACTAAGAAGAGTCCGGGACCAGATGGCTTCACAGCTGAATTCTACCAAACATTCCAGAAAGAGCTAACACCAATTCTACTTAAGCTCTTCCAAAAAATAGAAGTAGAAGGAATATTGCCTAACTCATTCTATGATGCCAACATTACCCTAATACCAAAACCAAATAAAGATACCACAAGAAAGGAAAATTACAGACCAATTTCTCTAATGAACCTAGATCCTAAAATCCTTAACAAAATACTTGCTAGTTGCATTCAACAACATATCAAAATGATTATACACCATGACCAAGGGGGTTTCATCCCGGGTATGCAAGGATGGTTCAATATAAGAATATCAATCAATGTAATACACCACATAAACAGATTGAAAGAAAAAAATCACATGATCATCTCTATAGATGCCGAAAAAGCATTCGACAAAATACAGCACTCTTTCCTCATAAAAACACTACAAAAGATAGGAATAGACGGAAACTTTCTGAAAATGATAAAGGATATATATGAAAAATCCAAAGCTAACATCATTTTCAATGGTGAAATCCTAAAAGCCTTCCCTCTGAGATCGGGAACAAGACAAGGATGCCCACTATCACCACTCCTATTTAACATTGTCTTAGAAGTACTTGCATGAGCACTGAGACAAGAAAAGGACATAAAAGACATCCATATTGGAAAAGAAAAAGTAAAACTTTCATTATTTGCAGATGACATGATCCTATACATAGAAAGCCCTGAGAAATCTACAAGGCTTCTAGAACTTATAAAGGAGTTCAGTAATTTTGCAGGCTATAAGATCAATGCTCAAAAATCAGTAGCATTTCTGTACACCAATAATGAGCAAACTGAGGAGGAAATCAGGAAAACAATACCATTTACAATAGTAAAGAAAAGAATCAAATACCTAGGAATAAATTTAACTAAAGATGTAAAGGACTTATATACAGAAAACTACACAACACTGTTAAAGGAAATCAAAGAAGACTTAAATAAATGGAAAAATATTCCCTGTTCATGGATAGGAAGACTAAACATCATCAAGATGTCTATCCTATCCAAACCAATCTACAGATTTAATGCAATCCCAATAAAAGTCAACACTGTATTTTTTAAGGTTCTGGAAAAACTAACCACAAAATATATTTGGAGAGGCAAGAGGCCCTGAATTGCCAAAGACATATTGAAAAAAAAAAAATGAAGTTGGAGGTATCACACTCCCTGACTTTAAAACATACTACAAAGCTACAGTGATCAAAACTGCGAGGTATTGGCACAAGGATAGACCTACTGACCAATGGAACTGAATTGAGAGTTCTGATATAGATCCTTGCATATACAGTCATCTGATTTTTGACAAGGCCATGAAGCCCACTCAGTTGGGAGAGAGTGGCCTATTTAACAAGTGGTGCTTGGAGAAGTGGATATCCATATCCAAAAGAATGAGAGAAGAATACCATCTCACACCTTATACAAAAATCAACTCAAGATGGATCAAAGATCTAAATATAAGAGCCAAAACCGTAAAGACCTTGGTAGATAAGGTAGGGAAGCATCTATAGGACCTTGTAATAGGAAATGGTTTCATGAACTTCACAGCCAAAGCATGAGCAGCAAGAGAAAAAATTGATAAATGGGATCTCCTCAAAATTAAAAACTTCTGCACCTCTAAGGATGTTATTAAGAAAATAAAAAGGCAGCCTACACAATGGGAAAAAATATTTTGCAACCATATATCTGATAGGAGCCTAATATCCTGCATATATGAATAAATCCCACACCTTGAAATTAAAAGGACAAAGAACCCATTTAAAAAATGGGCAAGTGACCTGAAAAGACACTTCTCCAAGGAAGAAATACAAATGGCGAAAAGCACATGAAAAAATGCTCAACATTGCTTGCTATCAGGGAAATGCAAATTAAAACTACAATGAGATATCATCTTACACCCATCAGAATGGCAGCTATTAAAAAAACAGGTGACACTAAATGTTGGAGAGGATGTGGAGTAATAGGAACCCTCATCCACTGCTGGTGGGACTGTGGTATGGTCCAGCCACTGTGGAGGACAGTTTGGCGGTTCCTCAGAAAACTAACAATAGATCTTCTATATGATCCATCAATTCCACTGCTGGGTATATACCCAGAAGAACTGAAAGCAAAGACACAAACAGATATATGCACACCAATGTTCATAGCGGCATTGTTCACCATTGCCAAAAGTTGGAATCAGCCCCGGTGCCCATCAACAGACGAATGGATAAGCAAAATGTGGTACATACATACAATTAAATATTACTCAGAAGGAACAAAGTGCTAACACATGGAATAACTTGGATGAATCTTGAAGACCTTATGTTGAGTGAAGCAAGCCAGGCACTGAAGGATGAACAGTATATGACCTCACTGATCTGAACTGAGGAAAGTGAGCAGTCTCTGAGAACCATTGTCTGAAAGATAGGTTAACAAGGGAGAGTAAGAGAAGAGCAGGCTTTGAGCCATCACCCATATGGACATAATCTATGGTAAAGGGAAAGAGTGTAGTTGCATGTTGGGGGATGGGGCAGATGAGTGGTGGTGTTCCTGGGTTTGGTGGTGCAGCACTGGCGGGTGGGTGGATTAGGAAGGGCAGGTTCAAATTCCCAGGGCATGTAACTATGAATCATGACATTCCATGGGTCGGGATAAGGTGGTATCATGGGCCCTGGCGGGCTGGGGGGAAGGGAACAGTCAAGATCTAATGGGGTGTTTGGTGGTCATGGGGAAGGTTTTTCATTACCTTACAGTAATGGACACAGGACATGGTAAATATCATCAAAATTATTAAACTGTATCAATCTAAATTTTAAACTATACTGTAAATCATTGACAATGTTTAGTTGCTATATTTTGCTATCTGTATAACAGTTATAACAATGCTAAAATCCAAAATAAGGGGGGGGTAATATGGGGTGGGGAAGGGGGGGGTTTGGTATCTGGGAGTCTCCGGCACTCCATGTGCGACTTTGCTGTGACCTAAAACTTCTTTGAAAATTAAATGAAATATTGGGAAACAATGGGGACTAAGAGGGGGAAGGTGTCATGGCACACCGGACATCCAATAACACAGTGATAAAAGGAAGGAAAGAAAAAAAAAAGAGAAAGGGAAAAAAAAAAAGAATATATATATATATGTATATATATATATATATAAAAGGCATTTCCTTTGCTTTTTTGCCCATTTTTTTGAATGTCCCAATCGGCTAATTATATTTTGTTTTGTTTTGATTTTTTGTTTGATTATTTGTTTTTTTTTTTCTTCTCTTTTTTTTTTTTCCCTGAGTTTCCTTATGTTTGTCTCTTGCATGTAAGCTTATCATAGTTGTTTCTTTTTCCTAGTAAGTGTATTTGATTATTTTATGGACTACATGTTCATGGAGGATTTGGATCACAGAAGGGCTACAATGGGTACTGCAGGGGATTATTGGTGGGGGTGTCTGGGAGGGGGGTTTCATGGGAATTAGTTCATCTGAATATACATGAAAGACATACAAAATCGTTCAAAAGATCAAAAGATGGGGCATGGTCACGATGGGTGGACAATCACACAATAAATGATGGAATCTGAATTCCTAGACTGGAGAGCTCTGCCACAGTCTCCAAGGGAGCAGCAATAGTCCTCTGAGTGCAGGGACAGTGTCTGTCGAAAGAGGATGACTCACTGATGTGTTCTTTTTATTGATGACTCTCCTTGTGAGTCTTTGCTCTTGTAACTGAGACTTAGCCTGCAGTTGTGGGGTACCTAAGGGTTGCCACCTGAGAGCCTCCTTGTTGCTCAAATGTGGCCTCTCTCTAATCCAAACTCAGGATATGATTGCATTACCTTCCCCCCAACATAGGACACGACTCCCGGGGATGAGCCTCCCTGGCAATGAGGGATTAATACCAAGTGCCAACTGGCAACACAACTGGAAAAAGACCTTGAATAAAAGGGGGAAAAGGTAAAGACAAATGAGTTCATGTGGCTAAGAGACTTCAAAGAGAGTCGGGTGGTCATCCCAGAGGTAACTCTTACGCACACCTCAGTAGGAGCTCATAGAACATCTAAGTGCCTATCACCCCACACAGAGGGGCTCCTGAGAGCTCTGGAGACACCCAGGTCCTATATAAGGGGGGATAGCCCTAGAGACTGACGCCTTATCAGTGGGATCTATTTTGGAATCTGTGCTCCTGAGAGTGACAGAATTGGACTCAAATAAGTCCTCCCTGCACGTGGTTCATCAGTCCCTTCTATTCAAACCTATATGTGATGCTGAAGTTTTTAGGTATACTTCCAGAGACTGGAGCCTCTGGCCTACCTATGTGCCAGGTGTGCGTGGAATCTCGGTGGAGCTGCAACTCCTACCCTACAGCTCAATGGACTCATCCAAGTCACCTGGCGAGGAGACAATGATGGCCAACGGCCATCCCAGAGAATGGAGAGGTCCTGCATCTGCAGGCAGGATCATCCCACCCACCATATCCACGGGATATAAGCCCTCTCTCACTTGGAGCTGGAGTGGACATCACCATCCCAGTCCCCTCACGATTGGGGGAAGAACTATGGGCTAGAGTGGACTTGATGGTATTCTGTTGTACACATATGGTGATTCTAGCAATGGAAGAAATTATAACAATGAGGTGGAGCCAATGGCCACTTGACACTTTTGGGGCATGGAGGGGATGAGCAGTTGAAATACAGGGACTTCTTTGGGATTTGGAGGTTGTCCTGAGTACCGTTGTGGCAACGGATGTAGGCCATTTTTAATCAGCACACACCACTCAGAACTGTGTGGGAGAGAGTGTGGTCTATGATGTGAACTGTGGTCTATGGTTGGTGGCAAGGCCCCAGGATGTGTAAGTCCATTGAGGGTGGTGGGCCACACTTGTGGGAGATGTTTGTGTGGGATGTGGTGGGAGGTGTGGGAGGTGGGCAACATGGGAATCCTAGTGGGTTCCGTGTAATATTTTAGGTAATCTAAGCACCTCTTAAAATATATTTATATATATATATAAATAACATTTTTGTAAGCAAATGCAAAAAAAAATGCAAAGAAAAGGACTGGGTTAATATTCAACTTGACCTTCAAATATAGAATTGACATACAGAATAACAGATGAATATTAAAGCAAGCTACTATTATCTTTACATTAAAAAAAAAAAAAAGACTCGTGTTATACATACTAAGCCCTTTACAATGACTATCTCCTGGTGAGAGAGTTAAGGGGGGGGGAGTAGATTAATAAAACTTTGGGGAATTATTTTATATATACAAAAATTTGCTGGAATTTTTGTAATCATAAATTATGTGTTTACGTATTACTTATTATAAAATCATTGAACAATTAAATGGAAAGAACATTGAAAGCAAGATAAAACCATGATAAATTGGAGGAAACTAGCATGCATTTATCTCTTTTTAGACTCTAGTATAACTAGGCATCATAGGTCATTCTATGCAAGATTAAACACTCCTCTTCCTTATAGCAACATTTTGTGGCAGGTATTTTCATCTCCATTCCAAAGATGAGGAAGTAAAGTTTGGAGAGGTTCCGTTAACTTCTATTTTATAATTTAGAAACATTTATTTAATGGCAAAAAAATATCTGCAAGAGTCAGAGAAAATGGTGACACTATGATGGGGAGAATTGCAAAGAGGAGGGGGGCAAAGTCACCTGATTGTAAGAGAGCCAGAAATCATGGCCCTTCTCTTGCTGGCAGAGGGCAGTCGCTGGCCAGGGTCCTGACCGGCATTCCCTGGGAGCCCCACCCAGCCAATCCAGACCTGTGACCTGAAACACTGATATCAGAGCTGGACTTCCGGAAGTGCTTACATTCACCCGTAGACTGTCTCAGAGTACTCCCCTGTACTCCAGCCCAGGTCAGGGAGCCACGGAGTTAAATTGCCAGCACAAGGAAAGGGATTTATTTATTTATTTAATTCCCTATCATCCAATAAAATTTGGCTCAGAGGCTGTGAACATTTGCAGAGAAATATGACAGTTACTGTCTATAAGTGCTTCTGAGAAATAGAAGAACATCTCAGAATAAATTTTACTCTTTAAAAGATTAGAGCTTTCATTCCTTCCACATCCAAATGCAAACAAACATAACAAGGAGTAATTTCACAGATTAACCTGTCTTCAAATTTTACAAAAATAATCAATTAAAAGGAGAACTTTTTGAAAAAAGCTTTAGTAGCCATAAGTCCTAAAGAATTTTCTGTTATTTTCTTCAGTATAAAAGATCTTTGACTCTTATCTTGCCAGTGGAAGAACTAGAAAAGGGAGGCTTGTATAGAATAAGGATTAGGAATGTTTGGTTTTAGCAGAATAACACTGGGAAAAAGCAACATTACAGTAGCCAAGAAGAAAAGTATGGTTAAGAACTCACTAATTTACTTATTATCTATTCAACATTTACTGAGTTTCTGTTGTCTCCCAGGCACTGGGCTAACAGTAACTGATGTATCAAGAAAATGAGAAGCAAAACAGACCTGGATCTTGCCTTAATTGAACTTTCAATGAATTGGGATGGCAGTGATATTAATTCCAATATAAAATATAGTTTTCAAGAAAATTGCATTATAAGCTCACTTAAAAATATAGATTAAATAACCCCAAATAAAATGCAAACCAAAAGAGTAATACCACAAAATCATACACATACCAATTAGGATTTAACTTAGAAATGCAAGAATAGTTAATAATGTAGTGAGATGAATTCTTCTTATCAGTAAAGCATAGAGGAAATACTATCTGATCATCTCAATAGATGTGACAGATTTTAACAAAATTCTGTACCTTTCTAACAAAAGAAAAACTCTGTATAAACTAAGAATTTAAGAAACAACATTAAAATGATAAAAATTATTTATGTCCCATAAAAAATAATGTCATATCTAAGGGAAATACTAGAGGAATTTTCATTGAACTCAGGAGCAAAACCAATATACCAGCTCTAACCACACGATATAGTATTTCTCTGGAAGTCTACCCCTTGTAATACAATAAAACTATCTTTTCTTCAATGACTGGCAAGAGGAGGCTAATGTAGAAATATGAATTAGATTAAAAGTGTGGTTTGTTTAAGAATGCAAATGATTGCAAAATAAATACTCAGAAGCAATTATGTACATATATGCCAGAAATAATTTGGTAGAAAACCAAAAATGGAAAATGAAAATATATGAAATATCTATAAGTATTGATCAATTCCCCTACAGAACCACATTTCTGTTGTTTCCAACATTTAAATGAGTATCGCAGAGAATATATTTGAACTTTAAAATTATGCTCATTCTTATTTTCAACCTTTTAATATAATTGTTTGGAGTTATTTTTCCTATAACTGTATACATATCTCCTTTTGAATAGAATGTGGTTGGATTTTATAGTTCCTAACTCTTGACTACTGATATAATAGATAAGTTTAAGAACTATATTTATTCTGATTATTGATACATCATGACTATATCTTCTTAATTTGGATTCTCCTTTAACTGTCTGTTTTTTTTCTTATTTTCTGCCCTTTTTTGAGTTGGCCAAGTTTATGTTTAGTTGGGTTTTCTCTACATGTTTGAAAGATATACACTCTATTTTTTGTTGTTTTAGTAGCTACACATAAATAACAACTGTCAAAGCTAATCCACTTCTCCATTCTCTGTGGTTTACAAGAATATTAGAATTATTTATGACAATTTCCCCAACTCCTACACTCCCCAATCTTATTTGGTGTTTTAGCTCTATCTAGTTTTTATACTTTACAACTTAGTCATGTCTATTATTCATAGTCAGTGTTTATTTAGATTTACCCATATTTACTGTTTCCTTCATCATAGGCTTTCCTTTTGGATTCAGCATCCTACTCTGTGAAGTACATTCTTAGTCATTCCGTTGGTGAGAATCTGCCAATCTTTGTTACAGATTGTCCTCATTTCACCTTCAATATTAAATAAAGTTACCTTATGAATCTCCAGGTGATTGGCTATTTTCACTCAGCCCCGTGAGAATGAATTTTCTGGTGTTTTGGCAGCTGTCTTTGTTGGTGAAATAGTTATTGTTGTCCACATGATATTGTTTTGAAAATAATCTGTCTTTTCTCTCAGGAAGCATAATTTTTGCGTTTGATTTTATGCAGTTTCACTAGATTTCATCCAAGTGCAGAGGTTTATATTTATCCATTTAAGACCTAATGAGTTTAGTCAATATGAAAATTCAGATTGTCCTCAACATGGGAAATTTCTCGGCATTCTGTTCCCCCATCCCCTAGTCTTTCTCTCTTCTCTTTTGAAACATCCAGATGCAAATTTCCTCCATATTCCCTAATACTTCTTTTCTATGTTGTTGCATTCTGTACTGCCCCACATGATTTCCCACCTTCTATTTCCCCATTAATATATTAACTCTTCAACTGCAGGCATACCTCATTTTATTCTGGCCATCCTGAACTGAGCAAGTGTATCATAGCATTTTTCCAATAGCATGAGCTCACTTTGTGTCTCTGTGTCACACATTTTGATAGTTCTTGCAATATTTGAACATATTCATTATTATTATATCTATTGTGGTGATCTCTGATCAGTGATCTTTGATGTTACTATTGTAATTATTTTGGGCACCACAAACCATGTTCATCTAGGTGAACAAACTTAATCGGTCAATGTTGCATATGATCCAGCCACCAGCTGCTCCCCCATCTCTCTCCCTCTCCTCAGGCCTCCCTATCCCCTGAGACACAACAGTATTGAAAGTAGCTCAAGTAAATAATGCTACCGTGGTCTCTGAGAGTTCAAGAGAAAGGAAGCATCTTCATGAGGCTATAGCTGCCCCAGTTGTTGGTTCCTTTGATGGATCTGGGCAAAGTCAACTGAAAACCATCTGAAAGCATTCACTCTTCTAGATGCCATTAAGAATATTCATGAATCATGGGAGGATGCCAAAATATCTACATTAAAAGGAATATGGAAGAAATTGATCCCAGCCCTCACAGATAACTTTCAAGGGTTCAAGACTTCAGTGGAGGGATTAACTGCAGATGTGGAAATAGCAAGGGAAATAAAATTAGAAGTAGAGCCTGAAGATGTGACTGAATTGCTGTAATCTTATGATAAATCTTGAGTGGATGCAGAGCAAAGAAAGTGGTTTCTTCTGATGGAATCTACTCCTGAGGAAGATGCTGTGAACATTGTTGAAATGATAACAAAGGATTTAGAATATTACATAAACTTAGTTGATAAAGCAGCAGCTGTTGGCAAGCTGCTTCTGCCAGCAGGTCAACATCTGGGAGGGTGAGATAGAGACCAGTTTCTTGGTTCATTCTTTCAGGCTTCCACCAATTTGATGGGCAGCTACATAGGGACATTCCAGTGGGACAAAGGGGTTTCTCTGCTCCCTCTGGATATGGGCCAGGGGACGTACAATGGGAGGCTGGCTCCACACCCACACTGAGGTGTGGTGGGGGAGGGCTAAAAAGGGTGCCACCCCCTTTTCCTACTGTGTTTAAAGCTGCAGTTCTAAAATTTATTTTGCACTGGCCCAGTTACTGCAACATTTTAACTAGTTTTCTGGAGTTTTAAAGAGCATGGATCTGCCAGCTTTTGCTAGTTGTCAAAGATTCTGTGGAGGGGATGGCACCGTAGAGCATCTCATGCTGCCATCTTGGTCGACCCTCGGTTTGTCACTTTTTTATTATAAGCTCATCCTTATCAAAAGCTATATTCAATGAGAACTCAGTTTCTCCTGGGTAGTAAGAATGCCACTTCAGAAATGTTTGTCTTTACTAGGCCCCTTCCCTGGACTCACTGGGTTATGGATTTTGAGTTCAATCTTTATAGAAAGGGAAAAGCCTGGGATTATGATTCCTTTCATGTCACTTTTTCTATCTATGGCCTTAGGCAAGCTGTATGTTTTTGTACTGCTTTCCTGGATTGTCAAGGGTTTTCCTAATTTCCATTTTATGAATGTATCAGACTTTTATGACGCTTGGTTTTATGTTGTAGCTCATTTCTAATTCTCAGCACAAAGAGCCTCTTTCCCTTGTAAGGGGTAGTAGAATTCAGGCACCAGCCATTAAGGCCCACGAGCCCCTGGGCTTCAGCTTTCACTCACTACTCTGACTTTGAGTTCCCTGTTTATGTGGAGATTTTTTTTTTTGGTTAAATTTTGAGCTTAACCATATATTTACATTTGTACTTGCTATATTTCATACAACATTTTATTTGTTTGAAATGGAAAAGAAGATCTCCTGGGTTATCTCAGTCCAGCTATTTAATGGAAATCAAATTTGCATTTACATGAAATATTCTAATTGTCCATTAGGCTTTGGTCTCCTGTGCAGAATGCTGATTTCCTTGAAGGCGAGGACTGTGCTCTGTTCATCCGTGTTTCCATTTGTGGAATTGATGAACTTATCACCTATGTCCTCAACTTCCTCTTGCTATTTTCTGGTGTTTCTGAATTGTGTCGGCTGCTGATAGAGTTTTTGCAGCATTCTGTTGCTACAAGACAGACATATGAAAACCACACTGACCTTTAGTGTTTGGTAGAGTTTAATGAAGCTTTGTCTGAGTGATAGCTTGAAATCCAGAGGTAGAAATCAGGCTTTCGCAGTCTCCGTTATTAGGAGGAAGTGAAAACAGAAGCATAATTATAATGTATGTCTTTAGTAAACCTGCCACCTGGGATTAGACTTAGGCTTCTTTTTATTGAAAATGTTAAATAGTTGCTTCAAAAGTTCAATGAATCAATTAACATTTCTTCCTCTTTTAAGCCTGCATTTTGGGGGAACGGAATTTGAAAGTACTTTGTGCACATTCTATTATTAGTAAGAAAACAGATTTTGATGCTCAAAATTGAGCAATATGAATTTGTTAAATATTTTCATCAAGTCTCAATCCAGAAGAAGGATGTTGTTTTAATTGGTCAACTCTCAGACCTTCTCTTTTAAGGTTAGCTACAGTAACTCCTCTGAGGGCTAAAGGACAGGCACAGGCGTGGCTACCTATTGTCTAGATGTTAGGCTTTTGTTCTTTTTTTTACTATAACTTCTAGCATGTGGCTGGATTGCAAAGAGTATTCATGTCTACGTAGATGTTAGGTAGTAACAGGACTTCCAGGAAAATGCTGGAGTAAGTAACATTTCCAAGAAACTACTCCCTTTAATTTTATTATGATACCAATTAAATCAGAACTTCTCATCCTTTTCTGAGCCATGACCCTTACTTGCCTTTTCAGTTTTCTCTACGTTCCCGTCAGGCAAGCAGATTTAGTAGAGCTTTTCTTTCTACAGCCTGTTTTAAGAAAGAAAGTATATTGAAAAGGATATTTCAAACTATGCCTCTAGACCTCAGAATATTTTTTACAGAATCAACATTATTAAAATAAATATGACCTGAATTATACTAGAAAAAATCGACCGTAAACAAAATTCTACACTAACCAGATAAGGACTAGTCCCCCTCAGAGTCAACAAACTATGGCCAGAAGGACAAATCCAGCCCTTGCCTGTTTTTGTCAATAAAATCGTATTAGAGCAAAGACATGCCCATTCATTTCAGTAACATCTACGGCTGCCTCCCGGCTATGCGGGCAGAGGTGGGAAGTTGTAAAGTTGCAACAGTGGCCCACAGGCTGAAAATATTTAGTATCTGACCCTTTACAGAAAAAGCTTGCAGACCTTTATTCTGAATTAGAGAGGGCTGGATTGGGCTCAAATCATATTTCTAGTATATACATCTGATAAAGAAATAGAAGTTGGATTCAGTTATCTGAACAGCCATTGAGGTATCTCCTGTATGCCACATCAATTCCTGTACTTGCATTTAAAAAAAAATCAAACTGCTTTCAGAGCTTTTATAAATCAAAGGAGAAAAGGAGAACACACTCTGGGACCTTTGTCATAACTGACTCCAAGGCTTCAAAAGTGTAAAACCAGTAAAGCCAGTAAAACTATGAAAATATTCTATATGGTAGATGTGTTAATTAACAAGATGATGCTGTTTTCTCTCTAAAGGACAGGGTACAAGCATTATACCTAATGTGTAGGAAAAAAGTACCCCACCCACCAAACACTGCCAGTGAGATTGTAAAAGGGTAGACTCTTTCTAGAAGTCCACAAAGTGAAAATATTAAAGATCTTTATAATGTTCATAATAGTTGATCCAACAATTCTGTAACTAAAAATGAATCCTAATGAAATAATTAAGAATGTGTGAAAAGATTAATTTACAATAGTAGGAACCTGATCACTGTTGATAGTAAAGAAATTGAAATAAACATATATTACCTAAAATATGGAACTTGTTACTCTTGCTCAATCCTTTTTTGGAATTCTATTCAGCAATTAAAAGTGAGGTAACAGAAAGAGAATAATGTGGAAATAAAGTCAGAGTATGTTTATTAAGCAGAACAAGCCAATCAAAAATAGGATAAATATTAGCATAATTAGAACAATTACATGTTAGCTTAGGAAGGGCATGCACAAAAGGGCAGCTAACACACGGTGAGTTGTAAGAGCAAGGATGTTATTAATGTATTTTTCTTACCTTCATTTTCTAATTTTTCCATAATATGCATAGATTGCTTTAGGGAAACAGATAAAATTTAAACAAATAAATCACCATGCATCAGTAATTAAGAGTGAAGTAAAAAAGTATATGTATTTAATATGATACTATATATATATATATATAAATAATCTCTGTCTTTATACACATATATATATCCCAATAGATTTAAAAAATAATCCAGAAAGATTAGAGATAATATATGGTATTTTGATACTTGATAAGAAAAACCTCAAAATTCATATAGGTAGGAAAATAATATTTAGTATATCAAATTGGAATAGATTTATATATTTTAAAAAGTGAAAGTAAAACTACAGAAATAATCTCCTAAACTGATGAGAGTTATGTATAAACATGTAAATTACACAATTTTTATATCATTCAAATTCACTAAAGTTTACATTTTTCAATGATCATTGGTATCATTAAGGAAAATATTGAGATAGTGTCAAAATATTTTTTTATATAATTTAAAACAAATTTTAACCCTTTTGGAAGCACTTATATAGAAATATCTTGGTTAAAATTAACTAGAATATACACACACACACATATAGATATTACATATGATAAATTGATAAGAAAACTTGGGTGACGGGTAAGATGGGGCAGATTTCAAAAGACCAAATACAAAAAGCAGAAAACTGCTCAACTCAGAAAAGAACCACAAATTGAAATTAAGAATTATAAATTCCTGTTCAAGCAGCAACTCATGTGATGGAAGTCAACAAAAGACATGTTGTGAAAAGCTAAAGCGAGAATATGTACACCTGTGAACATTATGATGCATCCCTTTTGGAAAAAAATCTTATGTGATGACCATGGATGATGACTATATTGATATAACTTAGCATTTGCACTATTAGGATTTATACAAAAATGCTTTAACCTTTCTTCATTTTAAAATAACATGGAGCATCATAAAATATTGAGAATAAAGAGTCACCTGAAGAAGAGAATGGAAATCATCTGTGATTGTCCTACTGAGGAGTATGCAGAACTGGTAATCTGCTCATATGAAGGTTTTCCTTCCATCCCTCCATGTCTCTAATTATTTGCTCTTTCTCACTCTAGGTCTCTGCCTCTTTTCTCCCCACTCCCTCTCTCTTTCAGTCTTGTTTAATGTGTACGATTTTGAACCCACCTTTATTATATATAACATTATATCATCAGCATTTACCCAGTTGTTAAATATTCTTGAAAATATGATTTTATTACCAGCATAATATTTCATTGGGAAGACATATTATAACTTATTTAACCATCCCAATATTGTTCAATTATGTTGTTGTGTGTTGGTGTGTGCATATCCAAAGTTTGGCAATTATAAATAACCTGCGAGTCAAATTTTTGTACATAAATATTTTTATAGATCTATTGCCCCTCATCTCCTTGCAATACATTTTAAAAGAGAAAACACTGTGTGAAATGGTGTAAATATTTATAGAAACCAAATACAGACATATATAGAGGTACACATAAAGATAAATGTGCACTTATAGTCATAAGATATATCAGTACAAAATGTAATCAAGTAAAAAGACTCCCTCCATTCTCTATACCTATGTCCTTGCTTCTAATTACCCAATCATGCTTCCCAGATATAATATTTTTGGAGAGATTCTTATGTATTACATTATAAGGATATTTACAAACACACACACACATAAGGGATGATATGGAATCAATCTTGGACATTTTCTCACATCAGAAAACAATAGGTCTGCTTTGTTCTTTTTAATGATTCTATGATTGTACAAGTTATATTTAAGATAATGAGTCCCCACTGCTTATCAGAAAGATTTAAACTTCCCCTACCTTACCTACCCAAAAGTGTCACTTGTGCCAGTATATATTTGAATGGATTTACCAAGTCAAAGAGCGTGAATATCTGTTAGTTCATGCCAAATTTTCTACATCAAGATTACCCCAAGGGGAAAAAGGGTACCACAGTAAGAGGTTCACTGCTTGACTTACAGACTCATCATATAGTTGTATTCATGGCAAGGATTCATTACACTGACATAAGGAGATACCCAGATGGATCCTAAGGGGGAAAGACAGGCAGAGTCTAAAGGATCCTTTATTCAGGCTTCCTTAGGCTTTCCCCTTCCCATGGCAGTCACTGACGAGGCATAGTTCCCTAGCAAGGAAAAGGCAGCTCATCTTATGCTTGTTCATTCCTCAATCTTGAGGATTTGGGCATGGTGATGCACACTCTGTTTCTGATTGAGGGGGTGCTTAGATCCCACGGGGCAGATGGGTGGAACTGTCTTGCTTGCAGTTCTGGATACTCTCTGTTTCTTTTCATCACTTTGTTAGTTGTCCTGGGTGAGTCTGATGAACAGGAGAGTGGGTGTTGGCTGCAACTCTGCTGAGATTCAGGGCTCAATTGGTATATGAGCAGCCAGAAGATTTAAGTCTCTGGGACACACATTTAACGCATATAGTGCTAATTATAGATTCAAATAAAAGGGGCAGAAGAGCCATGCGTAGAGAAATTATAACTGAGTCTAGCTCCATTACATTGGGGAGCAAGTATTCTAACAATGGAAGAAATTGTAACATTGACATAAAGTCAGGGGCACCGGAGGTTCTGAGGGGAAGGAGAGGGAAGAATAGGTGTAACATGGGGCATTGGAATTACTCTGAATGACATTGCAATGATGGACACAGGCCATTACACATTTTGTCAAAACCTATAAAAGTGTGCAGTGCAAGTGTAAACTATAATGTAAACAATTGACCATGGTTAGTAGCAATACTTCAATACTCAGTTGTAGCAAATATACCACCTAATCAAAGACGTTGTTAATGGGGAAAGTGTGGGAGGGGTGGGGGTGGGGTATGTGTGAATCCCCCCTATGTTTTCGATATATTATTTATGTAATCTAAAGCTTCTTAAAAAATTAAATTAAATTTAAAAATGTTTTTTACAAAAAGAAAATGCAGCCAACACTTGAGTGATGTTTCTTCCCAGAAATTCCATTAGAGACACAGCACCAAGTTTTTACTGGAGGCCGGTCTCCTGGTATGTTGCCAAATTCCAAATTCCCAGAAGGAATTCAAATGTTCAGTAGAAACTGTATTAGTGTACAAACAGTTTAAGCACAGTGACCCACTCTTATCAATTAGGGAAGAGTGGAACCCTCCCCAATTCAAAGTTCCCAGACAAAAA
Organism: Tolypeutes matacus; assembly: GCA_026826555.1. NCBI lineage: Eukaryota > Metazoa > Chordata > Mammalia > Cingulata > Chlamyphoridae > Tolypeutes > Tolypeutes matacus. The sequence goes on along the minus strand of JAKSZT010054568.1, from coordinate 3,770,537 downwards.
CTTGCCAGCAGGGCTTTCTGAGACTGTCAGTCTCGGTCCTTCTATGATATCCTTTTCTGCACAGAAACACACCAGTAGTGTGCTCTCTTTCCTGTTTCCCTATTCCGTGGCAGGCAAATATGCGTGTTCTTTATTGAGAGGCAGAGAGGGGCCAGGCAGGCTGATGGGTAAAATTAACATTTCGCGATAATTTCAATTTTCATTTCCTTAGTCATGCCTGAAGTCTGAAGTTGTATGTGTGTTTTTTTTATCTGCTTGTTTGTAAGCATGCATTTCTTTGAAGTGTTTGTTCAGAGCCTTTGCTAGATTAATTTGTAATAAGAGAATTACAAATGTCTTTCTATCAACTTATTGTGGGCCTTTAACAGTGTTTTAGATATTTAGGTACTCCGGAATTTATTAATTTTAATATAATACCACTTATGGATTCTTCTTTTGTAATTTCTGTTATATGTTGTGTTTAGCGAGGACTTCCACAGTACAGATGCATATAGATGTAGGTATTTGAAACCTTTCACTCACATTTCCTTCTTGTATTTTAATAGTTTCCTTTCTTCACATTTAAATATTTTATAAATCTTGAAATTATTTTGTTATGTAATCTAGTGTATATTTCTTTTTTATAATTTTTTTTTCATTTTTTATTAGACAAGTTGTAAGTTTACTGAATAGTCATGCAGAAAATACAGAGTTCCCATATAACCCGTGTCATACGCAGTTTTCCCTATTATTTTCCCTATTATTAGTGTAATGTCTTTGTTACAATTGATAAAACAATATTATTATAATTGCACTATTATGTGTAGTCCTATGTATACTTTAAGGCTCAACTTTGTGTTGTACGGTCATATGGTTGTTTATTTATATACTAGTAACATATATACAACTGAAAATTTCACTCAATTATATAATTCAGTGATGCCCATTACATTCACTCTGTTGTGTTACCATCACCATCGTCCATTGCCAAGACTCTTCCATCACCCCAGACAGAAACTCTGTACCAATTCAGCTTTACGTTCAATTGCCTATCCCCACCCCTGATGCTGGTAAACTGCATTATAGTTTCTGACTCTATGAATTTGTTTATTTTAATTGTTTAATATTGGCAAAATCATGCACTATTTGCCTTTTGTGTTTGGTTTATTCTATTCAACATGATGCCTTTAAGGCAGGGGTTCTTAACCAGGGGTCCGTGAGCTTGAATTGAAATTCCAAAAAAACCTTATTCTTATGGGGACGTGTTGGTGTGGGTGTGATATATTTATTCAATAATACACAGTATAGTGTGGGCTTAGTAAGGGGTCTGTGGTTTTCACCTGACCGGCAAAGGCATCTAAGGAACAAAAAAGGTTAAGAATCCCCACTTTAAGGTTTATCCATGTTGTCACATGTATCAGAACTGCTTTCCTTTTTATGGCTGAATAACATTCCATTGCATGCATATACCACATTTTGTTTTTCCGTTCATCTGTTGATGACCACTTGGGTTCATCTTTTGGCAATCGGGAATAATGCTCCTGTTGAACATTGATGTGCTAATATCTGTCTGAATCCCTGCTTTCAGTTCTTTTGGTTACAAAACTAGAAACGGGATTGCCAGGTCATATGGTAATTCTCTACTTAACTTTCTGAGGAACTGCCAAACTGTCTTCCACAGCAAGTGCATCACTTTATATTCCCACCAGCAATGAATGAATCTTCTTATTTCTCCACAACCTCTCCAACACTTGTAAATATTTCATTTTTTAAAACTTTTAGCAATTCTATTTGGTGTAAAATGGTATCTCATTGTGGTTTGGATTTGCATTTCTCTAATGGCTAATGATACCAAACATCTATTCATGTACCTTTGTGTATCTTATTTGGAGAAATGTCTATTTAAGTCTTTTGCCTAATTTTTAATTGGATTGTATGTCCTTTTGATGTTGAGTTTCAGGATTTCTTTATATATTCTGGATATTAAACCTTATTAGATATGTGGTTTCCAAATATTTTGTCCCATTCTGTAGGCTGACTTACTTTCATGATGAAATCTTTTGTTGCACAAAAGTTTTAAATTTTAATGAAGTCCCAGAGATATATTTCTTCTTTTGTTGCTCATGCTTTTGGTGTAAAGTCTTAGAAACCATTGCTTAACTACAACTTCCTGAAGATGCTTCCCTTTGTTTCCTTCTAGGAGTTTTATAGTTTTAGCACTTTGATTTAGGTCTTTGATCCACATTGAGTTAATTTTTGTATATGATGTGAGGTAGGGGCCTGTCTTCATTTTTTGCATATGGATATCCAATTTTTCCAGGATCATTTGTTGAAGTGACTATTCTTTTCTCATTGAGTGGACTTGGCTACTCTTGTGAAAAATCAGTTAGTGGGAAGTAGGTGTAGCTCGGTGGTTGAGCACCTGATTCCTGCATGCAAGTTCTTGGGTTCATACCTTTTTATATGAGGATGGTAGCATTATTATAACTCATATACAAATAGTGAAACATAGCTACTAAACATTGTCAGTGGTTTACACTATAGTTTACATTTTCAATCACTGGTACTGCCTAAAAAAAAAAAGTCAGTTGGTCATACATGGCAGGGTTTAGTTCTGAAATCTTGATTCTATTCCATCTATCCTAGTGCCAGAGCCATTGTGGTTTTTAAAATGTTTAAATTTTTAATGTATTTTTGTTTTTCTCCTTTTTTTCTGTTTTACTTCATACTGCTTTGATTACTGTAGCTTATTACAGTTTAAAATCAGTTAGTATGAGTCCTCCAACTTTGTTCTTCTGTTTCAAAAAGGATGTGGCTGTTTTGGGCCCCTTACCCTTCCATTTAATTTCATTATCGGCTTTTCCATTTCTGCAAAGAAGGCTATTAGAATTTTGATTGGGATTATGTTGAATCTGTAAATCACTTTGGGTAGAATGGACATTTTAACAATATTTAGTCTTCCAATTCATGAACACATAATGTCCTTCCATTTATTTATGACTTTTTATTTATTTTAGCAATGTTTTGTAGATTTCTGTGAATAAATCCTATATATCCTTGGTTAAGTTTATTCCTAGATAGTTCAATCTTTGTGCTATTAATGTAAATGAAATTTTTCTAGATTTCCTCTTCAGATTGTTAATTATTATTACCAAAATATTTACATCATTCTGAATAGGAAGCCTGTATATTTTAAGCCTTAACTTCCCATTCCCTATCTCCACACCATCTCCTGGTAATCTTTATTCCAGATTAAGACTCTGAATTTGCTTTCTTCTTTTTTAAGGTAAGCATTTAGACTAGCTATAAATTTCCCTCTCAGCACTGACTTTGCTGCATATAATATCATTTACTTTTTATGTTTGTGAAGTAATTAGCCATAAATTGTACCATGATTTATGGTACCATGTCTTGAATTAATGTTATTATTCACTTACCTGAAATGCAATCTGGGGTTATTTGAAGCTGTATGGACCCCAGGAAAGTTAATCCGTTCCTATGGGCATGGGCCCCTTGTAAGTAGGATCTTTTGGCAAGTAGGATCTTAACTTAAGATGTGACTTACCTTATTCAGGGTGGGTCTTAATCCTCTTACTGGAGTCCTTTATAGAGAGAAGATCAAAAAGCCACAGACACGGAAAAAAAGTTTCAGAGACAGAAAGAGGCCCCAAGAGGCTAGGCTCAAGGAGGAACTCGAAGCTGAAGAGACGAGGTCCAGAGGAGTGGGGAGAGATGAGTGGACTGGCATTGTGCCCTGACATGTGCTTGGCCACCCACAGTTTCCACACTTTTACAATAAACCTTATTAAAATTTCTACATACATTAAGCATCAGTTCCCATTCTCAACCCACATTCTATCTCCTAGTAACCTATCCTCTAGAGTTTACCTTCGTGAGTTTACTCATCATATTTAGTTCATGTTAGTGAGACCATATAATATTTGTCCTTTTATGTCTGGCTTATTTTACTCAACATAATTTCCTCAAAGTTCATTCATGTTGTCATATTCATGTCTTCTTATAGCTGATTAGTATTCTATTGGATGTATATACTACATTTTGTTTATCCATTCATCAGTTCATATACACTTGGTCTGGTTCCATATTTTATTAATTGTAAATAATGCTGCTATGAACATCAGTGGGCAAGTGTAAGTTCAAATCCTTGCCTTCAGTTCTTCTGAATATTTTCCTAGTAATAGGATTACTGGATCATATGGCAGTTCTATATTCAACTTCTTGAAGTACTGCCAAACTGTTTTCCACAGAGGCTGCACCATTCTACATTCTCACCAGCAGTGAAGGATTGTTCCTATTTCTTCACATCCTCTCCAACACTTGTATTTTTCTGTTTTTTGTTTTTGTTTTTAATAATGGCCATTTTATAAGGTGTGAAATGGTATCTCATTGTAGTTTTGATCTTCATTTCTCTACTAGATAGTGAAGTTGAATATTTTTTAATGTACTTTTTGTCCATTTGTATTTCCTTTTAGGATAAATGTGTATTCAAGTCTTTTGACCACTTTTTAACTGGGTTGCTTGTCTTTTTATCGTTGAGTGGTATAATCTCTTTATATAACGTGGATATCAAATCCTTATCGGATATGTGGTTTCCAAATATTTTCTCCCATTGAGTAGGCTGCCTTTTTCTTTCTTGACAAAGTCTTTTGAAGAACAAAAGTGTTTAATTTTGAGGAGGTACCATTTATCTATTTTTCCTTTTGCTGCTTGTGTTTTGGGTGTAAGATTTAAGAAACTACCACCTGCCATAAGATCTTGAAGATGTTTCCCTAAATTTTCTTCTAGGTGTTTTATGGTTATAATACATCTTAGATTTTTTTAGAATTTTACACACTTATTCTTCAGATGAACTTTCTGCATTATGTTATTAAAATATATCAGCAGTTTATTTTTAATTTAATTGGATCATAATTTGAATTTAGCAGTATAATCAAAGAGAATACTTGTCTTTTCTTGATTATTTTCAATGTTTTTACTTTCATTTATTTCTTCTTTCATACTCTTAGCACAGTTTGAGTGTTTATTTTATATAAGAACATCTAGATTTTCTTTGAATTTATTGCAGGTTTATTTTATTTTATTTTATTTTTAAAGGAATTTTTTTCTTTACTATAATGCCTAATTTTTGTTGTTTTTTGTATAATGTATACAAAAAAGGTTTTGTTTTTTATTACCTATTTTATTGTGTTAGCTTACTATTCTGACTTCTCTTTTGACTTATTCTCTTGGCGTTTTCTTGTGTATAAGCATCCCAATTTTGTCTCTTTAGTGTTTGTATACCATACATTCTTGTTTAATCTAATTAATTTTGCATTATTACCAAAGTTTAAATAATACAGATAATAATGAACTCCTTGTCTTTTTCATATCTTAATAAGATTACTTACATAATTGAAAATAAAAGTTGTTTTTATAGGATTTATGGGGGGGGGGATTTAGGAAGTCTCCCTTGGTTTCCATTTTGCTAAGACATTTTGCGTGGAATGAGTGACACATTTAATCAACGAATTATTTTCTGTGATGGCGCCCTCTTTTGACAATGGCATATCCTTTGAGAGGTCCCCATTTTAAAGTTTTATCTGAAGTGACACCCCCAAGCATGCCTTATTACTTGTTTCTTCATAGTAACTCCAGAGCTTGAATCAAAATCGTGAAATGATTCATCAATTTGCTTATTTGGCTACTGTGCATTACCCCCAGTGAATGCAAGCCCTTGAAAGCAGGGACCTTGTCTGATTGTCTATTTCACATGCACAGCTTTAGGAGTTAAAGAACTGTAATTCTCACTTAGTAGGCACTCAGCCAATATTTACTAAATGAAGAGGCAATGCATTTTTAATTTACATAAGCCTGATTTGCTAAATTTTTTGGAATTTACATTGATTTACCTAAATGAAGTGGACTGTAGTTCTTTAGCACCTACTTAACTGCTTTCGGAGTTATTCTAGTTTCATTTAAATATATACTCAATGAAATAGTAGTATAAAAATTATCTATCAATTCATATCAATCAAATATTTAAAATAATTTATCTGGAAAAAATATCTGAAACACTCATTTTGGCTTGTTTATAAATTTTCTATTCCATATGACCACCAGTTTCTACAAAAGTTAAATTATTTCTCTCTGTTTTAGAGACAGTTTTGTTAAATTATGTGCTTCTAGAAATTCATATATTTCATTCAAATTTTCAAACTGATTTGTATAAGTTTGTGTGTGTACATATATATATATAATCTCCCTTATATCTATATGTCTCTTTTTCTCACTTTGTATTTCTGAATATTATTCAATTCCCCAATTTTTGTTTTTGATTAGTTTGGATAAATGTTAAATATTTTGAAATGTATTTTTAATTTACTTACTGCAGTGTTTTTTTCCTACTTTACTTTGTTTCTACTTTGCAAATAGCAGAATATTTGTGCCTTTTATAATTTGCTGATATGTATATGTGTGTATATGTGCATGTGTGTATATACACACACACTCCGGAGCATTTGAAAAGGAGGTTTGGTTTCTTTTTGTTTTTTGTAGTCAGGTTTTAGAGGTTGATACCACAACTAGATTAAACTTTATATTATGCTTATATCCTCCTATATTTATTCTTACCACTTTGGGGAATTTATATTAGGGAATTAGTTCATTTTTCAAGATTCCAAACTAGTACACACAATCTATTTAATACCGTATTTTTCTAACAAATCAATTTTATTGATACATATTAATAAAGCATAAATCCACCCAAAGTGTACAATCAATGGTATTCAGTGTAATTACATATTTGTGCATTCATCACTTCAATCATTTTTAGAGCACTTTCAATATTCCAATAATAATAAACAAAACAAACAAACAAACAAAACTCATTACCTTTCAATCTCTCTATGCTTCCCCTGCCATATATAGCTGCTATTCTTTATCCTTCTCTCTATTATATTTGTATTTATATTTGGTAGAAACAGTCTTATATATGCAATGTCACCCATATTCATGTTTTACATATGGTTTTACTGTCTTATACAGTCCCATGTTACAGCTTTCAGTTTTCCTTCTAGTAATATTCATGACCTTATACTTTCCCTTTCAACCACTCTCATACCCACACAATAGCACTGCTAATTACAAACACCATAATATGCTTTCACCATTTCTATTCATTTCCAAAGATTTACAAATAACCTTTTTAACAATTCTGCACAGATTAACCCTCAGCTTTCCATTCTCTACCCTCATTCTATCTTCTGGTGAACTATATTCTACTTATTAATTCCATGAGTTCACACAATATATTTGGTTCATAATAGTACAATCATACAGTATTTGTCTTTTTGTGTCTGGCTCGCTTCACTCAACATAATGTCCTCCAGGTTCATCCATGTTGTCATATGCTTCACGACTTCATTTCTTCTTACCGCTGCATAATATTCCATCGTGTGTATACACCACAATTTGTTTATCCATTCATCAGTTGATGGACACCTGGGTAGTTTCCAATTTGGGGCTATTGTAAATAATGCTGCTATGAGCATACGTGTGCAGATGTCTGTTTGTGTCTCTGCTCTCCGCTCTTCAGAGTATACCTAGCATGGTATTGCCGGGTCCCATGGCAAGTCTATGGGATTGTTAGTGATGTTGAACGTTTTTTCATGTGTGTTTCATCATTTGTATTGCTTCTTTGGACATTTGACTTTCCAAGTCTTTTGCCCACTTTTTAATTGAGTAGCTTGTCTTTTTATTGTTGTGTTGTATGACCTCTTTGTATATCATGGATATTAAACCCTCATCAGATATGTGATTGCCAAATATTTTCTCCCATTGAGACAGCTGCCTTCTCACCCTTTTGACAAAGCCCTTTTAGGTGCAAAAGTGTTGACTTTTGAGGAGGTCCCATTTTTCTATTTTTTCTTTTGTTTCTTGTACTTGGGTATAAGAGTTAAGAAACCACCACCTATCACAACGTCTTGAAGATGTTTTCTTACATTTTCTTCTAGGAGTTTTACAGTTGTCACATTTATGTTTAGATCCTTGATCCATTTTAAGTTAATTTTTGTATAAGGTGTGAGAGAGGGGTCTTCTTTCTTTCTTAAGTTATTGCTATCCAGCTCTCCCAGCACCATTTGTTGAACAGACTGTTCTGGCGCAGCTGCGAAGGCTTGACTGCCTTGTCAAAAATAGATGTGAGGATCTATTTCTGAGTTTTCAATTCAGTTCCACTGGTCAATGTGTCTGTCTTTATACCAGTACCATGCTGCTTTTTGCCACTGTAGCTAATTAATATGTTTTAAAGTCCGGAAGTGAGAGTCCTCCAACTTCATTCATCTTTTTAAAGATTTTTTTGGCTATTCGGGGCCCCTTACCCTTCCAAATAAATTTGATAATTGGGTTTTCCATTTCTGCAAAATAAATAAATAAATAAAAGGCTGTTAGGATTTTTATTCGGTTTTTGCTGAATCTGTAAATGAGTTTGGGTAGAAGTGACATCTTAACGATATTTAGTCTTCCAATCCATGAACACAGAATGTCCTTCCACTTATTTAAGTCTTCTTCAGTTGCTTTTAGCAATGTTCTGTCATTTTCTGAATACAGGTCCTTTATGTCCTTGGTTAATGTATTCCTAAATATTTGATTGTTTTAGTTACTATTACAAATGGAATTTTTTTTCTGCATTTCTCCTCAGATCGTTCATCAGTAGCATATGGAAACACTACTGATTTTTGCATATTAATCTGATACCCTGCCACTTTGCTGAACATGTCTATTAGTTCTAGTAGCTTTGATGTGGATTTTTCAGGAGATTCTACATATAGGATCATATCATCAGTAAATAGTGAAAGTTTTACTTCTTCCTTTCCTATTTGGGTACCTTTTATTTTTTATATAGCCTAATTGCTCTAGCTAGAATTTCTAGCGCAATATTGAATAACAATGGTGACATCCTTGTCTTATTCCTGACCTCAGCAGGAAAGCTTTCAGTCTTTCACCATTGAGTACTATGCTAGCTGTAGGTTTTTCATATATGTACTTTATCATATTGAGAAAGCTTTCTTTTATTCTTATCATTTGGAGTGCTTCTATTAAGAAAGGGTGCTATATTTTGTCAAATGCCTTTTCTGCATCAATTGAGAGGATCATGTGATTTTTCTTCAATTTATCAATGTGGCTTATTACATTAATTGATTTTCTTGTGTTGAACCACCATTGCATACCTGGAATAAAACTCACTTGATCATGGTATATAATTCTTTTAATGTGCTTTTGGATTCTGTTTGCAAGTATTTTGTTGAGGATTTTTGCATCTATATTCATTAGAGATATTGGTCTGTAATTTTCATTTTTCATAGTATCTTTATTTGGTTTTGGTATGAGGATAATGTTGGCTTTATAGAATGTGGTAGTGTTCTTTCTGTTCAGTTTTTTGGAAGAGATCGAGCAAGATAGGTAGTAGATCGTCTTTGAATGATTGGTAAAATTCCACTGTGAGTTTTCATTTTTGGGAGGATTTTTTTTTTTTAATTATTTTAAAGAAGCTTTAGATTACATAAATGTTACATAAAAAATCTTGGCGACTCCCATATGCCCCATCCCCTCCCCCTTTATAGTGTATAAAGTTTACATTATACTTTACACTCTGCCCTGCACAATTTTATAGATTATGACAAAATGTATAATGGCCTGTATCTTTCATTGCAATGTCATGCAGGACAATTCCAATGTCCCAAAAATGCCCCCATGTTACACCTATTTTCCCTCTCCCTCCTCTCAGAAGCTCTGTTGGCCATTGCCTTTATATTAGTGATAAAAGTTCTTCTGTTGCTGGAATAGTAGTAAGTCTCTAAGAGAATAATAATAAGTCTAATTTAGTCCACTGTTCATTTCCCAATCTTGAGGATTTGGAGATGGTGAGGGGGATTAGATCCCATGGGGCAGATGGATGAAACTATCTTTCTTGCAGTTGCAGACACTCTCTGTTCCTTGGGATGGGTGTTGTCCATCATCATCTTCTCGTTAGTTGTCCTAGGTGACTCCAATGAACTGAAGAGTAGGTATTGCAAGTCTGTTGAGATTCAGGGCTCAACCAGCACATGAACAGGCCTAAGATTTTAAGTCTCTGGGATATATATTTAACAAGTACATATTTAACAGAATAGGCATGTGTAGGGAAACTATAAATGAATCTTTGTTACACTGGGGAGCATAAATTCCAAAGTAAGGAGTTTTTGGATGACTGTTTCAATCTCTTCACTTGTGATTGGTTTGTTGAGATCTTCTATTTCTTCTAGGGTCAGTGTAGGTGGTTCATGAGTTTCTAGGAATTTGTCCATCTCTACATTGTCTAGTTTTTTTGGCATACAATTGTTCATCGTATCCTCTTATGATCTATCTTATTTCTGCAAAATCAGTGGTAATGCCCCCCCTCTTTTTCATGATTTTATTTAGTTTTGTCTTCTCTCTTTTATTCTTTGTCAGTCTAGCTAAGGGTTTCTTGATTTGGTTCATCTTCTCAAAGAACCAACCTGTGGTTTTGTTGATTCTCACTATTGTTTGTTCTCGATTTCATTTATTTCTGCTCTTATATTTACTATTTCTTTCCTTCGGCTTGGTTTGGGATTATTTTGCTGTTACTTGTTAGTTCCTCCAGATATGCAATTAGATCTTCAATTTTAGCCCTTTCTTCTTTTTTAATGTAAGCGTTGAGGACTATACATTTCTCTCTAAGTACTGCTTTTCCCATTTCCCATAGGTTTTGATATGTTGTGTTCTCATTTTCATTCATCTTAAGATATTTGCTGAATTCTTTTGAAATTTCTTCTTTGACCCACTAATTGTTTAAGAGTGTATTGTTTAATCACAATATATTTATGAATTTTCCCTTTTTCTGTCCATTACTGATTTCCAGCTTCATTCCATTATGATCAGAGAAAATGTTTTTTATAATCTCAATCTTTTTTAATTTATTGAGACTTGTCTTGTGACCCAACATATGGTCTATCTTGGAGAAGGATCCATGGGCACTTGAAAAGAATGTATATCCTGCTGTTTTGAGGTGCAATGATCTATAGATGTCTGTTAGGTCTAGTTCATTTATCATGTTATTCAAGTTCTCTGTTTCTTTATCCTCTGTCCAGATGTTCTGTCCAATACTGAGAATGGTGTATTGCAGTCTCCAACTATTATTGTAGAGATACCTATTTCTCGTATCAGTTTTGCTAATGTGTGCTTCATGTATCTTGGTGCACTCAGGTTAGATGAATAAATATTTAGTATAGTTAGTTCTTCTTGGAGAATTGCTGCTTTTATTAATATATATTGGCTTTCTTTATCCCCTATAACAATTTTACATTTGAAATATATTTTGCCTAATATTAACTTTCATTACTCCAGCTCTTTTTTTGGTTATTATTTGCATGGAATATCTTTTTCCAACCTTTCATTTTTAGTGGCTGTGACCTTACATCTGAGGTGGGTCTCTTGTAGACAACATATAGATGGCTCATGTATTTTTTATCCATTCAATCAGTCTATGTCTCTTGCTTGGGGAGTTCAAGCCATTAACATTCAATGTTATTACTCTAAAGGTATTACTTACTTCATTTATTTTGTCTTCCGACTCTCTGTTGTCATATCGTTCTATTGTCTGTTTTCTTATCCTTTAGTTTACCATTCCTAATAATCTTCATTTCTACACTCTTCTCCAAATCTTCCACCCTTGTTCTTTTCCTTTCAGGCTGCAGCACTACCTTTAGTATTTCTTGTAATTCGGGTCTTTTGGTAACATATTCTATCCGTTTTTGTTTGTGAAAACTTGAACTCTCCCTTATTTTTGAAGGACAGTTTTGCCAGATACAGAGTTCTTGGCTGGCAATTTTTCTCTTTCACTACTATAAATACACCATACCACTTTCTTCTCTCCTTCATGGTTTCCGATGAGAGGTCAGCAGTTAATCTTTTCAAGTTTCCCTTGTATGTGATGTTTTGCTTTTTTCTTGCTCATTTCAGAATCCTCTATCTCTGATATTTGTCATTCTGAATAGTAGGTGTCTCATAGTAGGTCTATTCATATTTATTCTGTTAGGTGTGCATTGTCCTTCTTCGATATTGATATTTATATCTTTCATAAGGGTTGGGAAGTTTTGGGTCATTATTTCCTCAAATATGACCCTTTTCTATTCTCTTCTCCTTCTGAGACACTGATAATGCGAATGTCTGTGCATTTCACGTTGCTATTCAATTCACTGGGACTCTGTTCCATTTTTTTTCCATTTTTTTCTTATCCTGTTCTCCTGTCTTTTCCAATTCAGATGTTCTGTCTTTGAAATCACTAATTCTGTCTTCAAGCAATTCAAATCTGCTCTTATGTGCCTCTAATGTATTTTTAGTCTCATCCATCATGTCTTTCATTCCCATAAGGTCTGTTACTTTTCTGCAGGCTTTCAAATTGTTCTTTATGCTCACCCAGTGTCTTCTTAATATCCTTTATTTCTTTAGTCATATTTTCTTTAAATTCTTTGAATTGATTTAGGAGAGTTGTGTAATTAACACTGATTAATTGTCTTAAATCCTGTATCTCTTCATGAAAATGGGTTTGTTCCTTTGGTTAGGCCATCTCTTCCTGTTTCCTAGTATAGCTAGTAATTTTTTGCTGATGACTAGACATCCGAATATGTTGGTGAATTTACTCTGATGGCCAATTTCTCTCTCTTGCTTATTGTTTTTATTTATTTATTTTTTTCACAGCTCTTCTTGGATATTTGGTTCAATTTATTCTAAGCCTTTAAAATTGCCCAGTTTAAGTTATCAAAATCTGGCTAGGGACTCACTAATGGAGCACAGATTTTCTCCCAGCATTTAGGATACAGAGAGAACCGAAAACAGTTTTTGTCCATGCAATTTCCAGACTGACCAGCAGATGGCACTTGTCAGTGCACTTTTACATGGAGGTATTTCAGTCTCAGCTTTTCCTATGTTCCTGTGTTGAATTGCCAGAGTGGAAATTCAAAGCAGGTTCTGCTGGCTGAATTCACTGAAGAATAGTCCCCTGACTGTCCTTCCCTTTTCTCTTGAAACAGCTGACAGGGAGGAAGATGTCCATTCCCTTTTCATTCTGTCGCAGTGAGTCAGGTGTTTTACCCCAGCTTAATATCTTGGGAGTGGGGGAGGGGAGTCCTTCCCAGCTGCCACGAGTGCTTGGTAACTCATGTTTGTTGTTTCGGATTCTTCTTGTCTCTGTCCCTCACCCTCCTGGGAGTTGTGTAGCACAGTTCTGGTCTGCTGACCACCAAAGCTGGTCCCTTGGATAACTTTTCACACTTTCTCCATTTTTTGTGTGTGAGAGCATTCAGCTCTGCCTGTTAGTCTGTCGTCATCTTCCCACAATCCTCCCAATACCATATTTTAAATAATATTTAGCAACTATATTGAATGTACACATAGATTATAAAACATGCCCTGATTTTATAGTCATTAAGATATTTAAAAATTTAGTTTAGAATTGCTTATAGTCATTCATATGATAAAACACAATGTGATTCACAAACTTGTTTAAAATTATTCCAAGCAAACACTGATATTTAAATAAATGTCAAAAATTAGAGAAATAGCTAAGTGAGGAATAAGTATAAACCTTATGCAGCAACAGAAAATAATTACAAACATATATTTATGGGGGAAATATTTATGATAGGACATTAAATGTACAAGGAAGGAAAAAGTGTACCTCTGTCGCAAAACTCTCTAAACCCACCCTTGCACCTGAATTGGAGCTGGAAGGGTACATAATCCTCAAGAATAAACAGTCTTAAAACACTTTAAATGTTCCAAATAATGACATTTAAAGGAACACTACTTTCCTTTTTCATTTACTACCCTCAACTTTCCTCCAAAGCTGTTCGTGTAATAAGTAAAAATATAGAAAAACGTAGCAAATTTAGTGATACAAGACAGGGTGGAGTTAGGAGGAGAAGAGACTGGCTGTAGAATGGGCTTTTTCTCTTCTTCCTACCTGAGCTGTCCAGATGGCAAGCACTGCCCACAGGTAATTCGAGCAAAGGAGCTTTCCATGCTATCAAGAGTCCGTGAACAGAGGATCTTTGCAGTCCAGATCAAGACCAGGATTTGCTCAAAAGTGTCCTGTTTCCTAATAAAAGAATGATTGATCAACTCATTTAGGTTTTTTTTTCTGATAAAAATTGAAGACAAATAAAATGAAAGCTTTATGAGTGTCCATAATTATCTTTGTTATCCAGCAAACAGTTTTTCCCACATAGGTTTCCCCCAAACCCCTGATTTCACTGCTCACCCCCCTCCCACCTTCTTCCACTGTTTTATATTGCTAAGCTAGGCATTGCATGCCCAACAAAATTCACGTCTCTGAGGAATGGAACCATGCTTTATTTATTTTTTCTCTCTGCTATGTGTTTTATACAATTTAGTATAGAGTAGAATACCAATAAATATTTTTTCATGTGTTGTGCATTGAATCAAGTTGAATATGTCATCTCTCTTCAAGTGGCATTGTCATTCTTTTCAATGTTTCTGGAATTTCCCCCAAATAACCCATTGTAAGGTGAACCTTGAACCAAATATTTCAAAGAGAATTGACTAGAGAATCGTGCTACTGTTGTTGACACTGAAAGTAGAAAGACTCAACAATGGCAGGTTCTCCTCCAGCACCTCAGTGTGTGCTCACTCCCCCCTTACTGGCATAATCCCTAGCCTGCTGGTATTTTTGTTTCATGTTCTCCATGTTGACAAATGCAACATTTTCCCATTGGCATCCTTATTGTCAAAATCTATTTGCATCACTTGCTCCATCTTGTTTTTTTTAAATAAATAAGCACAAGCAGCAAAATCCAACTCTAGATTCTTTATATCAGTCCCTACATACAAACACCAATACTTCACACACGCATTTAGTTTTTCATATCAATTTCAAAAACAAATAAAAAATCAAATAGGATACAAAAATACATTTTGGGGAGATCTGTATTGCTACTTCGGCATTTTGCAATATTTTTAAGCATGATTATATAAACTAAACAAATATGAGTTTTGTTTTCAAAAAACCCAAATAACAAATCTCATGCAAATATAAAGTAAGCACACGTTGAAGTTTTGTTTTGTTTTGGTTTTTTACACCTTATCTGTAATGAAACCAAGAGAATGGTAAAGCTGGTTTAAAGAGTATTGGTGAGGTAGAAAGTTTTACAATAGCTGAGAGAAAAAAGGCTTGAATAAGACTGCTATTTTAGGTACAAGACTGGCTAGTGTCTATCTAGGGCAATCAACCTGTAACTTTGTCAGAAAGCATCTACATCTTGTAGAGAAAAATCATTTCCATAGCTATTGGAAGAGAACCATCTTC